>PVIA01001366.1:51281-288018 GCA_004024845.1 Tonatia bakeri | reverse complement strand
TTTATTTCATCCAATACATTGAAAGTATCATTTCAACCTGTAATTAATATAAAAATTATTAATGGGATGTTTCACGTTCTTCTTTTCACACTGAATCTCACACACACAGTGTGTCTGACGGAGCACACCTGCAGTTCGGACGAGGCACGTTCCCGGTGCCGGAACTGCATGTGGCTCTTGGCTCCTGCACCGGTGTTGCATGTAGGTTCAGTGTGATTTCAGATCCACCCTGTTTATGACTTAAGCGCAGTTGTTTCAATCTACGTGTTAATGGCAAAGACCACAAAAGTTGCTTTGCCCTAATTGTGAAGTCGGCGGTGTCAGCAGTGAGGGCCACCCCGGGGGCCTGTGGGTCGGGACGGGTGGAGAACTGACCGTGCAGCAGGACATTTAGACTGCAAGTACCGAGAGTGGCTGAGGGCTCTTTGAGTTTCAGTTTGGGCGAAGCAGCTCCTTGTTAACCTAAAAACTCTCTGAAAACCGTGGGAGTGTTTGGTCCTGCCATGGTCCGGGCTACTGTCTAATGGGCCCAGGTCCAGGGCAGCGCAGAAGCCCCGAGGATGAAGGTCAGCCTGCTGCCAACGGCAGTGTCTTTGTTCCCTAGCAACATGCTCTTACCAACAGGGGACTTGCATTTTTGCCCTCGTAACTAGAAATCAGCTGGGTGTCCCTCTCTTTGGAGTGCCTCCTTCTATAAAAAAATACATCTCATATTAAATTTGGACTTTATTCCTTCATCTCCCCTTACCTAGAAGAACTGTGTGTTCAATCCGTCATTTTTGGGGAGTATGTTACTTCTTTATTTGGCTTATTAAGAGATATTATCCTGTATGCTGTTGGTTTGCGAAGTTGTTAAAAACTCTCACAGCAAACCTGTGCTAAATACATTGCTGGCAAAGACACAGTCGGTTTCTGGAGTATAATTTCGCTGCCTCCCCCAAAAGGAAAGCAGAGCAGTTGGACAGTGCAGGGCAAGATGGGCATGTCCCCGTGTGTCTACCCAGCGTGAGCGCTCGGGAGCACGGGGACTGTGAGAGTAGTGAAGTGGGACTGGATCGGAGATCATTTCACAGCCTCTTCAGGAAGCACCACTTCTTTGCTACAGAAAGGAAAAAGGAAAAGGCGGGAAGAGGGACAGCTCGCTAAATGTATGTGGGCACAAAGACTATCTGCCCAAAAGCTGCCTAAGTTATTTTTCTTTGTTTGCTGACAGAAGCAACATTTTTTAAATCTAAAGTAGGGATGAAGACCACAGAAATTGTCAGTCCCTGCTAATTCCTTCTCAGGTCGGAGAGGAGAAGCCACCCACCTCCCAGCTGTGGGTCGCCTGCGGAGACTGGAGGGCAGCCTGCCTTCCCCAGCCAGCTGTCACTGGCATTCGTGGTGTGGAGGGCTGAAGCCATGCTGAGGGGAGGTGCTGAGTCCTTGGGGTCATTTGCTTCTCAAAAGAGATTGCAAAAGGGAAATTTCTTCAAGTACAGGCTCTCAGGCCCAGTTACAGTGCACGTGGAGACAGACCTTGAAGGAGGTGTAGAGGCAGCTCTGGCCTTCATAGCAAAGCACCATAGACACGGTGACTTCAACAGCAGTTCCTTTCTCAGTCTGGAGACCAGACGCCCAGGATCAGGTGTCAGCCCGCATGGTGGAGTTCTGGTGATCTCCTGCTTGAAAAGGGCCACCTTCTTGTCCTCACATGCTGAAGAGAGGAAACTTGGATGCCTTTCTCCCTTATAAGGGCACTAATGTTATTACGGGCAGCTTCACCTGCAGACCCCAGTAAACCTAATTGCCGAGGAAAGGCCCCACATCCAAATCCCATCGCATTGAAAATGAGGGGCTTCAACCTATGAATGTTAGCGGGGCAGGGAGTTGGGGGCAGTGTGGAGACAGACACACACACACACCCCCCCCACACACACACACAGGGTGTTCAGTCCGTAATGGGGACTGCTTTTTTACTGTGAGCTGTGACTATCTCGTTTTGGTAAACCAGAGTTCTTATTATGTGTACACATGCAGTGCCCTTTTCCTCATTTTTTTTAACCCATATGAAATGGAAGCCTCTCATTTTTCACAAAAGTAATTGCCAGGTGCTTTTAAGGATTTGCATTGAAGCTTTTACTGGTAAAATCTTATCATTCAACTCATACCAGTGACATGAAAAGCCATTGTTAAGTGAAACAAAGAAAAATAAAGTTGACAATGAAATACTGATTAATTCAATTAACAGTTTCCATTTTTTTAAGTAAATTGATATAAATGTGCTTAGTTTTTTCTCAACGCCCAAATGATTATTTCTGAAAAAAAATAAAAATACTTGCTATCTTTTTCTGTTCCTGACAAATGTGAGGGCCAGAAATTTTGAAATTCTGGTTATCTTAAGTGACAGTGAGTGATTACTTTGATAATGGAATGATAAAAATAATCCCTGAAATTTGTATGGTGCTTTATAGTTCAGGTTATTTATAAAGTGCTTTTTTTTTTTTTTGAAATCTTCCAGACAGACCCAATGAAAGCCCTCAGACTCAGGAGTTCAGGGGGCAGGGCCAAACAGCGACCAGCCAAGACAAATCCTCCTTCTGACTGGAGATCCATTAGTCGTATTAGAGTGCCTCTGAGTCTCCTGATTTATTAGGAGAACTATTAGGGGAAGGAGGCAAAAATGTAGAGTGTGTGGTCAACACAGGAAAAGGGAATTTTTCGTAAGTGACTTAGTAAACGAAAATGAATGAGGAGTTTGAGGCATTTGTCATCTCAAGCTCTTCCTGAGTTTCCGGTCCTGAGCTTGGGAAAGAAGGAGCGTTCTGCTTGGCCAGGGGGCCGTACTGACTGAAAGGATCCAGTAATTTATCCAGTCCTAACAAACGGATTTCTTTCTGCATCACTCAGAGAAATTGACCTGAATCGGCATTGCTAAAAGGGAAAAGCCAACCAGTATGTTTATTCATGTATTCATTAAACATTTATTGAGCATTTATTAAGCTCTGGAGAACAAATGGGCAAGAGTCCTTGCCATCATGGGAGTTCAACCCAGGTGGGGGAGAAGTTTCTATTTTATTGTAGGTGCTGCACTGGCTACTTTGTCTATGTTCTCTCAGAAGTCCCAGGGCAACCTGTGGCATTATCGTTATTTTCCAATTTAAAGATGCAGAAACTGAGTCTCAGTAAGTTGCTCAAGATTACACAGCTGGTAAGTGGCAGGAGAGGTAAAACTTGTTCTGTCTGACGTCTTCGTTCCCTAGCTCCACTGCAGGCCTGTCTCCTGTGGCCGCACTCTCGATCAGAAACCGTATCAAACGTCAGCATCTCCTAGTGTTGGAACCTGTGCCTTTGCTCATCGTCCAGTCGCTCCTTCTCAGGGCCGTCATTTTGTAGTAATAAGCCTAGTTATGTCTTCACAAGAACTTGCATCTGATACGTTTAGCCTGGTCTGGAAGCACAAGCGACTGCTTCCCCTCGGTAACAACAGGAAGATTCTTAACAATGGAGATTCTGGTCAGCGGCCCCCTCTTCAGCAGTGCAGGCTGTGTAATAGCAGCGGACAGCCAGGTACACCCAGGCGGTATCTGCCAGGGTGGCATTGGCGGGGGTGCTGTGGAGCTCGATGTATTTTGTGAAGGAGGAGAAGTCAGGAGATGACATCAAGAGGAACGCAGAAGATGAAAAGGAGGCGAGTCCGTTGCGCAATTAGTGGCCCCTGCGGGGACCGTTCTGCAAACCGCTTAGCATCCGCGGCCTGTCGCTCGCTCTGCCCTCGCAGGTGAGCGTCGTCACCTGCCGGCTTGCATGGACTCCTTGTTTCCCATCAGGTTGTGGTTTGATTACATCGGACCCCACAGAAGAGGCCAAAATCATATTCAGTATGTCTGTCCAGACGCCACGCTCGCAGCTGGGAGATTATTCATTGCCTGCATGAGTTTCACCTTGTTTTTAAGACTTCCTATGATGGAATCATCAGTTAATTTGTCTTCTGTTTCCTCCCTAGGGAGGTATGGGATTTTAGGGTAGTGGTGCAGAACCAGAGGCTCTGTGACCCAGTCGCCTTGCTGCAGATCCCTTCCCAGCTATGAAACCCGGGACTGATGACTTAGTCTCTCGTGTCTCAGTTTCCTCGTCTGGAAGCTGGGGTAGCAGTCGAACCCACTCGATAGGACTTTTGTGAGTAAAGCACTTAGACGAGCCCTGGGCCATGGTCAGTGCTGCGTGCGTCAGAGGCAGTGTTACTGTTACGATTGTGGACGTGGTTATTGCTAACATTGCACATACATGACAGTGTTGTACTTACTTTGGTCATCATGATCCTCTCAGCACCAAATGGCCGATGGGCAGAGCCTTTTGGATTCTTAGTACTTTGCCTAGGAACATTGACAAATTTGTATCAGCCATAAGAAATCTTGTGAATTTAATAAAACATTGAGGGTGGTAGGTAATCAGGCATTTGGGACAAGATATTTCGACTCTTAGTCAGTTAAGCCTGCTGTAACAAAAATACCACAGACTGGGTGGCTTCAACAACAGAAATTTATTCCTCACAGTCTGGAGTCTGGACGTCCACGTCAGGGCCCTAGCAGATTGGCGCCCGGTGATTTGCAGGCGACCAGCTTCTTGCTGTATCTTCACGTGGCCAAGACAGAGAACGTCTCTCTTGTGACTATTCCTTGAAGGGCACTAATCCCACTCAGGAGGGCTCTACCTTTGTGACCTAGTTACCTCCTCAAGTCCCCATGTCCTCATACCAGCCCATTGGGGGTTGTTGGGATTTCCACATAGGAATTTGGGGGACACAGCATTCAGTCTGTAGCACCTGGTGCGAGGCACAGCAGAAAGAGGACAGGTAATGCTGGGGCTCATGGCACAGGTTGAGGTAGACCATACACTCCTCTCCTCTGCACCTGATCCTCGAGGTGCCTTCCCGTGTTTGCTTTCCCTCTTGCTGGCAGCCCCGAGTCGGTGCAGCTGCCATGGCTCATGAGCGTGGGGATCGCACTCAGAGTTCAGGTGACTTGGATGTGGAAACTGTTTGGGACATACATGGGCGGTTGCAGGTACGTGGTGCCACCATGTGAGGTCTGCCCTGGGACGGTAGCTCTCTGTAGTGTGTGGTCAGGGGCAGAGAAGCGCATCACAGGGCGGCCACTGCTGGTGGCTGCCGCCTTCGTTGTTCCCTGACACGGTGACCACATTGCTCTTGATTTTCTGTTTCCTATGTAATCCTAAATCAGGTGGCCATGTCATGTGAAATTTAAACTATGTTGGACTTAGTTTTAACAACCAAAGCATAAGAAAGAAAAGGAAACATCATCACCATTAGGATATCAGACGTTTTACAAAATGAACAGAGGAGAGAGAGAAATTAATTATACTTCCGAGACACAGGAGTTCCAAGGGTGTGGGTTACAATATTCCAGCCTGTCCCTGTAGAACAACAGCAGGAAGAAATAAGATGTGTCATTTTTTACTGGCTCGTTCCACCTGTGATTGAGGCATTTCCGTGCACAACCAGGAAAATGATAGGTTACTTTCACAGCGGTGGAAGTTTAAGAAACGCTCAGTCATTCACTGTATCATTACTGCTGTTGGTGAGAGCTTTACCGGATGATAGTTTCTCTCTCTGTTCTTTCTTTCTTTCTTTCAAACATTTCACAGATTTGCATGTCCTGCTTGCATAGGGGCCCTGCTCAACTTCTCTGTCCTTCCAGCTTTAGCGCACGTGCCATCAAAGCAAGCGCACTTGCCTCTTTCTTCGCGCCGTATCCTTTTCGATCTGCCTGCGCTGGGCCACAACACGGATTTCAATTTGCTCCCTGTGGAGCCAGACTGCAATGCTCAGACTGAAATAGGAGAGAAATGGATTTAGTGAAACGCGAAGGAAAGAGTTGCGTGGGTTTCTGTGGAAGGATGCACACTCTGAAACCCGCTGATAAGATACACACGATCCCTTGAGTGTCTCATGGCATTGAGCAATTCATGGATGTTGTATATGGAAAATAGACCCAGCCGGACACTCACAAGGCCTCGCACGTGTCGAGGAACTCAGACACCGTCAGCCTGGGGTGCACTTGCTGTGTGGTCAGCGCCACTGCACCGGCGCCCGGGCGCTTTCAGCCCGCGCTTGTCGAGCTGCTCTGCGGGAAGCCCAGCCGGTGAGGGAGATGAAGTCCGAGTTATTTTCTGGACTAATCAGACCGAAGGGAGAGAGTTTTATTCCACAGGTAGGAGAGCTTTTCTCTCTTCTGCCGTGTCAAGAGAAGATAACTCGAGGATAAAGGAACTCTGGAGGAGTGAAGAGCTAGAAAGCCGCAGGCGGCAGCTGGGAGAGCCTGGGCTGCACGCTCCGGAGTCCGCCCCACGCCCGGCCTCCTTAGGTGAGGAGACAGGTCCTCTTACTGCCGCGCCCCCTTGCTGCGGAAGGTGCACCGGTGGGCAGTGCGTCGCCTTGGGTGTTCCTGTGCAGCAGTCTGTGTCGTCTGTCCACATGTGTTCAGGAAACAGCTCTGTAAACCAGCCAGCGCCATCCCCATTTCCTGAGTGCAAACCAAGGCTTCTAGTGGTGAGGTGACTTGAGTGAGGCCCAGCCAGGATTCAAGTCCTCATTTTTGGAACTTAACTCTTAGGAATTCATTTTTGCCATTTGCATCATAATCACTATCATAATTTAGTAGAGATTATACTGGACTACAAAGGGACAATTAACTCTGGACTTCAGCCTCTGCCCTGCCGCTACAGGATCTTGACAAAGACAGCCCATCCCTGGGCCTCCTTTTCTCTTTGATAAAACAGGGTAGGTTGTGTCTGCTGATCTCCGAATTTTCTTGTATAAATTTGCAGATCCCATTCATGATTTTCTCCATTTTTGTCTTCCTTATCTTCCTTTTTGTTCAAAATCACTGCAATCTTCACAAAAGAGCAGCAGTTCCTTGCCAGGTTGTATAAATAGAGGGAAACAAGAAGGCAGAGAACAGCGACTGGTGGGGACTTTGTGCTGAGTGTTCTAGGCTTCGGAGCGCCCGACCCAGTTATCTTGGGCCTCCAGGTTCTCATCCTCCTCTCACTGCTGGTGGCCACCGTGAGCACTCCCCGGTGGAAATGTGGATGTCACGCAGGGATCTGCTTGCTCACTCTTTCCCTGCTGTCCCTGAAGTAGCCATTCAAATCTGTAATGTTTCCTTCTGCCTGTCAGAAGAGGGAATTTCAGGGGGAAAGGGGAAGGGTTTGCAGGAACAAAGTTAAAAGACACATGGATAAAAACTAGGGGGAGGGTGGTAATGGGAGGAAAGATGGGAGGGGGATGGGTGGGCTTGATTGGGAGTAAAGGGGAGAAAACTGTACTTGAACAATCATTAAAATAAAAAAAAATCTTTAATGTTTCCTAATGACTCAGTGGCTGGGGGTGGGGCAGGTGTGAGTGGAGGTACTATTGGGAATTCAACCAACAGGAGAGATCCCAGGTTAAAAATTATAGGTTAAAAGTTAGAGTATTTGAGAGTTTTAAACATAAAGGGTCCTGTATGTTGAGTGACTACAGGGGCTTTAAAAAGTGTTGGCCTTCTCCCTCCTCTTCTTTTGTGTTTTCCCTTAATTCCTAAGCTGTGTCTTAGGGCCTTTCTGTCCTGATTAACTGTGATGAATTCGAAGATGATCCTTTCTGCCTCGTCTGTATGTTGTGTGTTTCACCAGACATTGTTGTTTGTTTTCTCTTTACTGTTAGGGGCGTTCAGAGAGAGAGAGAGAAAAAAAAGGAAGGAAGGAAGGAGAAGAGTGGAGGGTACTAGGGTGTCGGTGCCTTTAATTAGTTCACTTGTGGAGGACAGGGTATTTTTAGTACAGACACCTGAACCTAGACAGTTAACTTCTCACAGTAACTCTTGCTCTAGAAAGCACATTTCTTCTTAGGAAAGTCACTGTCAAGTATATTATTCCTGTTCAAATGGCAAGAACCATTTATAGATAATGCAGAATTGTTAAAGCAATTAGCTTTGCCTTGAGTTATGTAGAAAGCATAGCATGTCCCAATAAAGATTTTTTTCCTTGCTTCTTAAACATATTATAGGCAAGCTCTCGAAGACTGTATCTTACAGTGTTACTTTTAGATGCATTTATTCTAGCATGAGACTGGGTAAATTTTTTTCCTAGAGGCATTCCACTCATTTCGTGATTCACTCAGCAGGTGTTTGTTGAATACTTACTATGTGCAGAGCACCATGAAGTACGGGGGATTCAATACCCTGGAAAAGTTGACATGGGGCTCCCAGCCTGGCAAGGAAAAAAACGAGCAAGAAATTGGGAGGACTTGTCACAGAGCTGAAATAGCTGTGCATACGGGAGACTCTTGTGTGAATACAACCTGCTTGGAAATATGGATTTAGAAAATTCCAGAGAGAAAAGCTCTGCTTCAGAAGGACAGTGAGAAAATTCTCCCTGTTCACAGTCTCAGTGAGCACTTTCCACGCCTGGCCTTGCCTGTTAGACTTGAAGACTCAAAGTGACTTTTAATACAGATCTGGTCTCCTGTCATGAAGTATGAAAATGAAAATGCCATCAAAATTGAAGCTTCTAGAGTATTTTTGTCATTAAAGAGCTTATTTGTTTTATGTTAGTTTTAGCAAATCTTTCAAAGTATATTTCTGCAACTGGCGATAATTCACACCAGCACTGCGTTCCTTAGACTTAACGTATAAACAAAGAAACAAGAATTTTTTCTCGTTCATTGTTATGTTTAAAAAGTCTTAGCAAGTGCGTCCATCTGCTGTTTCCCCGGAGGTTCAG
This sequence comes from Tonatia bakeri, assembly GCA_004024845.1. NCBI lineage: Eukaryota > Metazoa > Chordata > Mammalia > Chiroptera > Phyllostomidae > Tonatia > Tonatia bakeri. The sequence goes on along the minus strand of PVIA01001366.1, from coordinate 279,252 downwards.
CATTAGCTCTTCAGGGAAAGGAGGGCGGGGGGTGGGGCGACGAGGACAAGCAGACAGGAGGAACCGTCAGAGCGGCTGCAGGGTTCGCTGCTCTCTCCGCTCCGTTCAGGTGGCTGCTGCCAAAGAATGAACTCAGTGAAATTGCCCTTTTGTGTGTAATTCAAGGTTAATAACTGGTGAAAGAACTTTTGGTCATTAAGTGAGATTTGTAATTTTAAAAATGATAGGAATCATCTCCTTTTAAATTAGGATTCACTTAGTAACTAAAGAGTTGGTGTGTTTATCTCATTCCGCTGTAGGCATTTGCCCCTTTGTAGTCTGGTCCGTTTGTCGAGGCCCTACAGGGCTCTGGCTGCTCCACCAGGGGATGCCCTCCTTCCTCCCACTTCCCCCTCCCCTGCCTGTGGAGCCCCCATGATCCGCTCCCACCTCACTCTTTAATTTTGTTATAATACATCGTATCTTCATCTTGCTGCTGCGTTACGAGCTCCTTGTGCCAGCGTGGTATCTGTGTCAGCCCAGCGCCCACCCAACACAGTGCTTGGCATACAGTGGGTGCTCACCATATCTAATGAGGGGAGGAAGTGTGGCCTTCTGAAGAACAAAATATACTTGCCTGTATACAAGCACACACCCAGAAAATGTGCATCACATGCCTTTGTGTACAGGCTTGCCTGTGGGCCTGTTACAGGCACTAAATGTATGGGGCCTCAGTCCTAGCTGTGAGAAGCCTACAATGTTCGTTAGAATCAACATGCATATTTGTGAAAAAAATGTCTTAGCTATTGATGGTGTGTATCAAAGACGTGCTTTGTTCATGGGCCTAAGGATATTGTCCACTACTGTTTAGAGGCCCAAGGATCCCCCTTCACTAAGGAGAGCCAGGGACTTACTCACTAAAGAAAGGGAACTTCAGCTCAACCTTCTAGGAGTGGGTAAGATTTATCCTAAATGTGGTGTGGCTGTGCTCGGTTGACTCCCTCTCGGCCTCCATTCATCGTGCACCAGACTGACTGCACAGCCTCCCCCAGCACGGGCTAGGGGATAGGTTTTACTAGGAGAAAGGAAAAGTCAGCAAGAGAAAAGGAGGTACACTGTCCCCAGTCCTGCCACCACCCCATAGAGAGGCGTACGGGAACTGGGCTCTGCTGAGGCTGCAGGGTGCGTTTCAACTCCCCTGTTGTTCTGCTGGCCTGGGGGGCAAGGATGAGAAAGCAGCCCCCCATGGGAAGTTTCCGTGTCCTATCCTGAGGGAGGAAGCCACCAGTGCGGTGGATAACTGATCTAGGTAGGGCACAGCCCCTTCAGCTAGGAGAAAGGTGTTACCCTGCCCCAAAGAGTTAGATTTCCAGACAACCCTGAGTGAGCTGTGGGTGCATCACCAGCTAATCCTGCTTATTGCAGTGCAGTGGCTAAGGGTTTGGGCCCTGGACATAGAGAGCTCAGTTCAAGTCCCAGCTTGCCCGCTCCTTGGCTGTGTGACCGGAGGGCCTTACCCTCTCTAAGCCTCAATATTCTGAAATGTGAAATGTGGACAATACTGATTTATTCTTCATAGGAATGTAGTGAGGATTAAGTAGAGTGGACATTTAGTACATAAGTGTTCAGTGAACATTAGCTGAAAAGGCAGGATAATGATCGCCCAAAAAAGGAAGAGTGAAATTTGGAAAGATATATGCACCCCTGTGTTCATTGTTTGCGAGAGCCAGGGTATGGAAATGATTAAATGCCCATCAGCGGGTGAATGGAGAAGGAAGGTCTTGTATGCCACACAATGGAATGCTAGTCATTGATTTAAAAAAGTAGTGAAATCTCACGATTCTCAACCACATGGACAGACCTTTAGGGTATCATGCGAACGGAAGTAAGTTAGACAGTAAAAAACAAATATCATTCATTCATATGGAATACTAAAACATAAAAACAGAACAAACAGCTACAAAAAAATAAAAACACTTGGAGGCGGACAGCAGACTGGCCGTTAGCAGAGGGGAGGGCAGCGGAGGGGGTGCGCGGTTAAGGGCCCGTTGCCTGGCGACGCTGGGAACCAGACCGTGGGAGGTGAGCGTGACGCAGTCTGTGCAGCTGCCGGCTTGCAGCGTGGCACACCTGAACTAGACGTCATGTTATACTCAGAACTTACCTCGATGAGGAAAACAAAGAGTCGAAAATGAGTGGATCAAGCAATACTGAACTTTTTTCCAGTAAGAGATTTCAGAAACTCTATATGCTAGTGTAAACTCGGAAACTTCAAAAGAAGGCAGGGAGTTTGCAATATTTTCCCAAATTGCTTGACCTTGGGATCTCCCCTTACATTCTGTGGTGGAAAGAAAATTAACATGTCCTAAAAATAGTATTCCATATAGCACAGTTTGATAAACACTTCCCTTTCATATTAACGGTCACATGATGTGAAGCAAGATTTTGTTCGTAAGAGAAGTATACGATGGTCACATTCAATTTTGTGTCTATTAAAAAAGCCATCTGCAACAAATTCCCCCAAATACCATTAGTGTCTAGAAAGTATTTCCCCAAATACCATTAGTGAGAGCACTTGTGCAGGAGCAGCGTGTTCTGAGGACGGTCAGTGGGCCAGTCTTTTTAGGGAAAGGGCCCATTTTGAGGACAAAGCAGTGGATTTGCGGCAGGCTCTCCCTGCAGGAGTGAAGAGCCCTTCAGTCAGTTTGGAGCCATTGGAGATTTTCTCGTCAAACCATGAGATGTGGAAGAATTTTTCAGAAAAGTAGCATGGTGATAGGCATTCCAGGGATATAAAAAAGGTAAAGAAACTGAAAGCAAGAAGACCTTTCAGGCTAGAAGCAGTTTATGTGCTGGGAAGCGAGGGAGTCAAGGTGTTTGAACTTTGACTCCTGCCCAGGCTGCGTGGGCTGTGCGTTGGTGGGCACGGCTGCGGTGCCGCTCCTGCAGCCCCACCTCCGTCTGCTGCAGCCCGTCCGGTGCGCACAGCGTGAGGCTGAGCATTGTGAAAACAGAGTGGAAAAGGTCATGGGAATTATTTTAATAATGCATGGTAACAAACAAAAGTACTGTAAAATAATCTGCACAAAAGGCATTTCTCTGAAGTGGATTTTGGTGGTTTCTCATTAAATTGAAGTGACAGGAACTTAGAAATAATGCTCTTCCTTTTCAAGAAATAATTATTTTTAATATAGCAAGACCAGAATTTTACACAAGTTTGCCATGTCTCTTTTAGCATTCTATTTTTTTTAACCCTGCCTTGCATGGTGCTTGATGGAAACTGATCAGGAAATGATGGATGGATGGATGCCTGGATGGACAGACAGATGTATTACAGAGGAGTTAAGAATTGCAGGCCCCAACCCCACGGGATTGTGAGGGACTGTGTAGGGTTGTCAAATGCGTATCCGCAGATGGAACATAGGCCACGTGGCGGTGTAGACAGGGAACGTCCCAGCAAGGAGATATCACTGGAAACAGACCTGACTGCTATTCTAAACGGGCCCCCACTACGCCAGGCAGAGCTATCCAGGGCATACATTTGTCTCACAATTTTAAGAAGTTATTTTGGGCTAGAACTTCTTAGCATGAAATAGGACCCTTCAGTTTCCCTAAAGTAAAGATAAGTGATGTTTGGTATCTGGATTGTCATTTTGTTCTATTCCTTGAGCTTCTGGTAGACTGGTTTTTTTTTTCTTCTTTTTTTGCATTTACTGTCTGTATATCCAATTAAGGGGAAATGGAGAACTTGAAATTCAGATAACTCATTATTTTTTCCCTAAACTAATGGGCTGGTCTAGGTTTTGGGGGAAGAAGGGAAACTGTAGAGCTTAATTTCCATTTTTTTTCATTAAGATTAAGAAAAACGCCCATATTGTGCACATTTATCGGCGATGGCACCACTTTGCAGTTTACTGTTTTGTGTACTCTTAGGAGCTTATTATAAAGAAAAATACTTTGAAATGCCATCAAGCATACTTTCTGAATGTTACCTATTTGGGATTCATATAGTATCTTTAGGGAAGGAAGCAGGAATCAAAACTGATAATTGGAACCATTCATAAGGTAGAGAATCCATTTTAATGTGGAAGCAGTGTGGTGTGGCAGAAGGAGGTATGTTTGGAAGTCAAGAGGTGTCACTGCTATTTTAGCATTGTTGGTGCGCCTGTGGCCAGATTGCACCACGTCACGCGTAGGCCGAAGTGAGATTTAGAGGAAAAAACATGCAGGAATCCTAGGATGTTTGTTGCACTATGAAGCGTTCAGACCCTGTAAGGGTCGCAGCTGGCAGCCACCAGCACCGGGCCTTCGTCTTTTTCCCAACCTTCTCAAGCGTGGGCTGTGTCTCTGTTCACACGGCCCCTGGGCGCATGCGCAAGGCAAGAGAGTGAACTGGGAGACAGTTTTCAAGGGGTGTCTTGTGTATTTTTCACAGCGTGTGAACAGAAGCTCAGCGCCCTCTTTGGTGGACCACCTTCTCGAGTGGCTGAAGACTGAACAGCCTTGAAAGAAGAGATGGTGGCTCCCTCTGGAGTGAAGGGAGGGCTTATTTACTGCCCGATGTCACACACAGAGTGTCTCCTTCCATGGCAAAGGTCGGGCAGGTTCACCTGCAGCCTGGTGTCCAGGACTGGGGTTTGCTGACTGCAGGTTCTCCTCCTGTACTGAGTGCCGTGCACCCCCTGGCCCTCATCACGTGGCTCAAGGGTGTGGGGCCTCAAGGACATGAGGGCACTCTGGCTAGAGTTACTGCTGAAAGTCATTGAGTGTCCTTGGTCTCTGAAGGGGCGGGGCGGGGTGGGGGGTTAGTGTCGGGGCGGGGGATCTTCTGCCAGTGCCCATGAAACTCTGGCTGGCTAACCTGGGAGCTTCCAAACAGGGTAGAAGCCCAGACCCTTCACAGCACCTGACAAGGTCGAATTTGAATATACCAATTTTGAAGTAAGGCACGTAGATACGGTTATGCATTTGCTGTGTTTGGCAGCTGCCTGTAACTCCTGGCCCACAAAGATAGAAAAGAACATAAAATGTAGAACAAGATATAAAATGTAACTTTAAGACTTCTTGCTAACCCTTACCTCTTATCCCGTTTGGGACTTGGAAGCCTTAAAACTGTTCTTTTCATTGCAATGAAATGTTGGAAATTATTGATAATGCACTTTGATTTTGAGAGTTTAAGATGTAAAGCTAGAAGAAAATAGTTTCTCTGGCTACACATGATCAGCTACTTTACCTGCATTCATTAAATTCTTGTTCCTTTTGCACCTACCTAGGGTTTAGTGGGAAAATCGGAGGCTCCTTAAATGGAGAAAAATAGCTATTCTTTCTCCTTTAGAAAAAAAAAATTAAGTTTCTGCAGCCAGGAATGTTTAAGAGGAAATGTTTCCTTTTCACGAGGAAAGGGAAGCTGTCTGTTTTTAAATCTGCTTTGGGCAATTACATATGGCTATGAGTAGCCAATTCGGAAACATTATTAAAACTGTATGTCTTTGGTCTTTGGTGCAGTCTAAGCAGAAGTGGTGGTAACTGTTAGGTATATCAGCTTGAATTCTGGGCATTTTCAAGTTCACCAAGAAAGGGAAAATAATCCATTGATTTTTTTACTAGAGTGTTCGTTTAAGTGTCTTCTGTGAAAATCAATGTAAAATTTCCCTGCCACTCAGAATGCAAAGTGGCGTGTAATATCGCTACTCCAAAGTGCCCCAAATTGTTGCATTTTTTTTAAACAAGCAGGCCTTGAGTTGTGCCCTTACCACATAAATTCAGCTTCTCAGATAGGATTATTTCCATATGGATGCATAATCAGGAAAAAATAAACTTATGTCAGTCTGAATTCTACTTTTGCCTTTATTATTTAAGCTGCTCTTAACCTCTTCCTAGGTCACTGATCAGCTCATTGATTTGCTTTTATTCATATGCCTCAGAGGACGAAAATTCCTTTCTTTGCAGGCATTATGTATAAGTGAAATGTTACTCCTCCATTTACATTAATAGTCTTAAATTATTTACATGCTTTGGAATTCATACGTTACAGATTTGCCCGATGAAAGCTGTCAGATAGATGCGTGAATGTATTCATGCTGCTTCCCTGTTGCTCATTAAAGTAGCTGCTTTGGAGGTTCTTGACAAAAATAAAGTGCCTTACAGGGCAGCAGAGAGGGCAGAGGAGGTTAGCTGGTCCGTATTAAAGTCAGCCGGGCCGCAGCTGGCACCGACTGGCCTCCGGCAGTTTCCGCTAAACCTCCGTCTTCACCTTTCCGCCTCCTGTGTGTTTCCTTCATTAGAGCCAAAGTGGAGTGGGTTAGGGTGGGAAAACAGAACACTGTATAAAACGAGGGGAATAGTGTCCCCGCAGGCAGAGCTGCGACAACACCTCTTGACGTGATGAGGAATAGTATCTCGAGCAACGAAAAGTTTATTTCCATGACGACTTACTCAAAATTAAAAATGAAGCCCTGAGTCATATAAATTATAAAAAATAATTTAAAAAATTCCTACATGTCATTGCTAGTCATGCCAATTTAAATTCTGGAAGAGTTTATCAAGATTAGTCAGGAACCCCAGGCCGGCGAGACCTGGCAAGGCCGTGTTGCTGCTGGGCCAGTAACCTCCATCCGAGGCCTCGCGCTGCCAGGTCAGGTCCGGTTTCCCCTAGCTGACATTTCTGACTCACCCAGCCTTTCTTGTTGGCTTGCTTGGCAGAGAGGACTCAACTGGAGCTGCTGAGAAGCTTTTAATTACTGTATTTTTCAGACTATAAGACCCACTCCCCCACCCCCCACCAAATTTGGGAGGAATAATGGTTGTTGATGCTGCTGTGTGGTTCTGTTTACAGTTACAGTGGTGAAATACTATGTTATTTATGTTACTGAATATTTTACCACTTCTTTTGCTTCAAAACCTTTTTTCCTATTTTCCTCCTCTAAAAACCAGGCGTGTCTTATGGCCTGGAAAATACGGTACTTGATCAGTTTCTCCAAAGCCGCCTGAAAGGAAAAAACAACTAAGCTTTGGTGGACGTGAAAGACAAATTGAAAATCCATGTGTGGACCTAGGTCAGTGAGGCAGATTTAAAAGCAAAGTATTACTCTTACTTGGTTTCAGGCTCTTCTGTGGGTGTTCCCCTTCCTTCCCTCCTTCCCTCATTCGTGTGCCCACTCACTCATTCAGCAAATGCCTGCTGAGCACCTGTTGTGTAGCTGACATTGCTCTGGGCCCTGCGGCTGCATCAGAGAACAAAACAGCCAGAATTCCAGATGTTAATAATGTCATAGCTATTTCTTCAGTAGCGAGTCATAAAGTACAGATTTAATAGGTCAGCTGACGACAAGTGCCCTGAAGACAGGTAAGTGGACCGGCAGGCTGCTTGGGAGGGGGGCTCTGTGGCAGAGATCCCCGGCAGAGGCCGGGGGAAGTGAGGGAGTGACCCGTGCAGATGTTTGCAGACAGGTGTGGAGGAAGAGAAGCAGCAAGTGCAGAGAGCCCGCATGTGCCCGGGGCACTGTGAGAAGACCCTGTGACCGGAACACGGCGAGGCAGACGTGGAAGGAGGTGAGGCCAGAGAAGTGGTGGGGGTGTTGTGATGGGGGTCGATCGTGCAGTAGGTCTTAGCAAAGACTTCGCCATGGGAAACAAAAGGAAGTTAATGGAGGGCTCAGAGAAGTGGAGGGACATGGTCTTAGATTTTAAAGCAGTGCTGAACATTTTTTGGGGGGAGTGGCTTTTTAAAAATTATTTTATTGATTATGCCATTACAGTCGTCCAAACATTTTCCCTCTTTGCCCGCCTCCATCCAGCACCCCTCACTCCCTCAGGCAATCCCCACACCATTGTTCCTGTCCATGGGTCAGGCATATACGTTCTTCAGCTACTCCATTTCCTGTACTGCACTTTACATCCCCATGGCTACTCTGTGACTTCCAGTTTGTACTTCTAAACCCACTCACCTCTTCACCCATTGCCCCGCACTCCCCTCCTTTCTGGCAACCATCAAAATGCTCTCTGCATCCACGATTATGTCTCTGCTCTTCTTCCTTGCCTAGTTTGTTTTTTAGATTCAATTGTTGATAGATATGTATTGATTGACACTGGTAGGAGGGGCAGAGATGTGGAACAGTCTGGCCCTACATCCACCTGTAGTGGATAAAAATTTAGGAGAAATATCTTGGGAGCCAGGAGTCCCAGCCCCACACCAGGACCCCCCAGTCCAGGGTTCCAGTGCCAGGAAGATAAGTTCCCACAAGTTTTGGCTGCAAAACCCAGCAGGGATTGAGTTAGTGCAAGAAACTTGTAGAGTACCAAGCAGTTCCTCTTAACAAACTCACACATGGACTTACTCAGACTCATTCCCTCTGAGCTCCAGCACCAGGGCAGCTGCTTGAAAGGCACCAGTGGCATACAGGGAGGAACTGAAATGTCTGGCATCCAGGCGAGAGCTAGAGGACAGCTTTCTCCCACATAGAAAGGTGGGCAGAGGCCACTGTCCCTTTTCTAAGCCCTTTCCCCCCACAGGGCCACAGAGCCTACAGGCCAGGCAGGTGCTACCTCTGAGACTCCATCAGCCTGGCTAACACTCTTTGCCCCGCCCTCACCCTATAGATCCCCTGAAGCTCTGTCCCACCCGACTTAAGGACCCACTGAAGCTGTTAACAGTGGTTTTTCTTACAAATGGCTAATCTTGGCTCATGCTTCACAACTTCCTAAATCATCTCAAACAAGCAACCGCCTACCTCAGTGAGCTCCCAGCCCCAGTACCTCTTGCTAAGTGGCTCCGGGTTCAGCACTAGCAGAAGCCAGCTTTGGATCACAGTTTGGCTTCACCTGGGAATCTCCAAGCCCAGCACAAGTAACAGCCATCTCAGATTGCTTTATAACTCATGCAGGGTGACCTTGGGCAAAACACCAGTGGGGTCTGACCTTGGCCTGCACCACCCAGGAAATCCCAGAGCCTGCACACCCAGTGGACAGCTATAGACCAAGTCAGAGCACTGCCACCCTGCCCCTCCACGGCTGGTCCTCCACGGAGGGTAGAGATTGGTTGTCAGTGGTCACAGCCAGTTCTTGCTGCTGACTGGCCTGCATAAATCCCTCCCGCTAACCTGGCAATAGCAATCAAGGCTCAACTATAAGAAAAGGGTATACTCAGCCCACACAAAGGGCGCACCTTGAGTCCCCAGCTTGGGTGATAGGGGAGGCTATACCATGGAACCCTACAGGACACCTACTGCATTAGGACATGCTACCAAGACAGAGAACTGAAGAAGCTCTACCTACTACAAAGAAACAAACACAGGGAGGCTGCCAAAATGAGGAGACAAACATGGCCCAAATGAAGGGACAGATGAAAATTCCAGAAAAAGAGCTCAACAACAGAACTTTATATGATGATGGAAATGTTCTAAAATCTACAGTGTCCAGTAAGGTAGCCATGAACCACCTGTGGCTGTTGAGCAGTGGAACTGGGGCTAATGCACCTAAGGAACTGATTTTTTTATTTAACAGAATTTATATTGGAATGGCAACCCACGTGACTAGTGGCTAGCATATTGGACAGCACAGTTTGCAATTCCCACTGGTTGCTTTGTGGAGAATGGTGTGCAGGGAGCCAGAGGGACGGAAGCAGGGAGAAGACCGTAGAAGCTACTGTAATACTCCAGACCAGGGGTTAGTGCACTTTTTTGTGTGTGAAGGCCCAGGTAGTAAATATTTTAGGCTTTGCATGTCATGGTCATCATTACAACTACTCAAGTGTGTCATTGTAGCGTGAAAGCCAAATAGGCAATATGTAAATCAACTAGGATGGTTGTGTTTTTTAAAAAAGATTTTGTTTATTTATCTTTAGATACAGTAGAAAGGAGAGAGAAAAAGAGGGAGAGAAATATCAATGAGCTGTTTTCTCAAGCACCCCCACCCAGGGACCTGGCCTGCATCCCAGGCATGTGCCCTGACCAGGAATTGAACCAGCAACCTTTAGGTCCACATTCTCGTGCTCAATCCATTGAGCTATTCCAACCAGAGCTAGAATGGTTGTTTTGATAAAATTTTATTGGTGTGTCAGATTTGGCTCCTGGGCTGTGGTTTGCCAGCCCTGATGTGAGTGGCAGGTAGTAGTGACTCAGACCAGGCTGTCCTTCAAAGGTAGGTGTGACGGGGTTTGTTCATAGACCGCACATGGGCTGTGATTGAGAAGATGCAAGCAGATGACTTAAGGTTTTTCCTCTTCTGAATTGAGTAGGGTGGACTTGCCATTGACTAAGAGGAGGAGATTGGGATAGGAGCACATTTGAGAGGAGAGAGCCAGTGAACTTGATCTTGTTGAGTTTGAGAGGTCTAATGGGCATTCAGGGGGAGTCTGGAGTCGGGGGTAAAGGTGTGGACTGCAGAGACAGCCGATAGTCATCGCAAACAACAGCATTAAACCCACGGGTGTGAAGACAACCTGCTAGAGCGAGTGTGGTAAACAATAGCAAAGGTCTGAGGGCTGATCCCCTGACACGCGCAGGTGTGTAAGAGGCCAAGCAGGTAAGGAGAACACGGCAAAGGAGCCGTGAGGAAGGGTCAGAGCAACCCAGAAAGTGACGTCCTAGCAAGCAGGCGAAATGTGTCAGGGAGAGATCCGTCGGTGCCTGCCAAATGGATCGTCGCATGGCGCACGCACTGCCACTCTACACTGACTTCTCTTCAGCTGTAGTGTGCAAACCACCCATTCAGAAGCTGGTAATGGCTCCCATTGCCTGCAAAACAAAGTCCAAGTTCTCGGCCAGGAATTTTTATTTTAATATGGCCTTGAGCCTGACATCTCTTCACAGGTCTGTAATAAGCCCTGCAGTTTTACATTGCTTTATTTACTCATGCTATTCAAAGTCCTTTGTGTTTGGAATGCCCTTCTGCCCTTCTTTGCCTGTGGAAATACTAGCAATCTGTTAGGAGCCAACTCAGACGTCCTTTTCCCCACGAATACTTCCTTAACACCCGCTCCGTCCATCTCTCTTCTTCTCATCCATTCGTCAGCCCTTGTCATGGCTTTGCTACCCATCCTCCCACTGGACATTCGATTCCAGGTGTTTGCTTTAGTGACCACATGGTATTTTCGACTGCCTAGAAGCAGTTGTGAACACAGAGAATGGTGTGAAATGGACCGGTTTTTAAATGCCAGCTCTGCCGTTACTAGCCTGTGGTTTTGCTAAGTAACTCAGACTTTTAGAGGCGCCATTTCTCTACCTATAAATTTAGATAAATGAGGTTTCATGAGACTTAAATGAGATATTTACATTAAATTCATGCATTTATTTCATTTGGAAAAATCTTTTAGTTGCTTTTAAAGAGAGAGGAAGGGAAAGAGAGAAACACCAACTGGTTGCCTCCCATATGTGTCTGGACTAGGGACCAAACCCATAACCCAGGTGTGTGCCGAGCGGGGATTGAACCCACAACCTTTTGGTTACAAGACAACAGTCACCCCTGCTAACTGAGCCACACCAGCCAGGGCATTTTTTAAATGTTAGTAGTTTTACAAAAAATTGTGTAAGGAAAAGTCATAAAGAGATTGCTGTTTTTTTAAAAAATCTCTTCCAGTGTTTTTTACTTTCTCTTGCATATACTTTCTCTTAAATTATTTACATGGAAAGGATTAAGCATTAACTTTTATGTCTTATGTTAATTACAAGTGAATTTCTCCTTTCTCATCTTACAGTCCTTGTTGAAGTTCTTTTGAATCATTGCCACTTGACAGTTTATTAACTTGGGAACAGCAGGTGAATATCTGAGTCTTCCTTTACCCCAAAATGCCACGTTTTTGCTAATCAGTGTGGCATCACTGAGTGAAAAGGAGCCTCAGCTAAAGTCAGTACTTCATAACTTTTTCATGAGACCTTAAGACATTCTGTTAAAAATGCAGGCACCGCATCTGGTAGAGACAGGGGAAGTTCCGTGGGGAGCTAAACCTCTGCTTTTAGTGGCTTTGGGAATCTTCAGCAGCAAGAAGCGTAGTTGCTTTTGCCCCAAACAACTACTTGCCGGGGAGTTGTCTTGAAAGGGTCGTTTCCGTGACAGTGTGTTGTGCTGGGGAGATTTTTATTGAGACCTTCCATTGATGTTGTCACATAGTGTTTACTGGAGACAGCTTTTTATTTCGGAACTGTAGATAACACTGAGAGTTATAGACTGTCTCCAGCCCTTCGGCTACATTGAATCAGCCGGAGAGTGCCTTCCCTTGTCAGATTTACGCTGGATTTTCTGTCCTTTCCTTGGAAAATAGTTGTGTTGGCTGGTGATGTATCTGGATGTTAAGTGTAAATCTGCCTCACTTCATTGCCTTTTAGCTTTCTGTAACGTACACCATGTTCCTCTACAACACGATGTAGAGTTTTTCTGTTCCGTAAACTCCTTCGGACTCTTAACCCACTTATTAGTTAGCTAATAACAGTCACAGGGATGGCTTCCACATACAGGTCATTTTTGGTTAGACTCTTTAGGGCCTTCTAATTCCACAACCCTCCGACACAGGGTCTTCTCTGCGGCGCCCCTACATCTTGAATTTTGTCCATTTCAGTATTTAGACATTTGGTAATATAAAACACTCCAGCTATTGAGGAAACTCCTTTCTTCATTCAATGGAACCGCCTATCAGAAAACCTTCTGTTAGTGCAAAAGCACTCTATCTCTTGCCAACTTTCCTGTCCATTCCAGTAATAGCCATTGGGTTTTTAAGGAAATAGTCTAATTCCTCTTCCATAGAACAGTCCTTCAATCTGGATGATATGAATATGGTTCTGTTTTATACACCCTGTAGTTTCTCAGATAATGTTGGTTACTGATAAATTTTCTCCCTTTATTTGTCCTTAGAAGTAGTTTTAAGAAAAGTTTTAGCAAATGCAAAACAAAACAAAAAACAACTTAGTTGCAAACTACATACTCGGGGTGGGCCATAAGAAGGGTGGGAATGATTAGCAGCTGCCTTGGTTATTCTCTGTGGAGTAAATATGAATTTGTGCTGTTAAGAAACCTCACGTTTTTGAGAAGTACACTAGTGTGTTATGTCATTGTTAAAGCATGACTGTGTGTGTATTCACCAGGAATGAGGGGACTCGGCCTCATGGCGGCCGCCTGCTCACACCCCACACACTGTCACTCGAGGGGACAGGGAAGGAGGTCTTTGTAAAAGGCACTGCTGGCAGGCAGGCACTCGGCCGGAAAGAACAAGAATGAGAAGGACTCGCTGTGCTTCCTGTGGCAACTTTTTCGGGTTTAACTAGAAGGAAGTGCTTTCTGGGTGCAGTGGGCATCGGAGGATTTTCTCTAACTTTCTTGACATTATTTTGTTTTTAGTTAGCTACAGATTTTTGTTTCATATTTGACTTAGTGAGTCTTCTTTCTGTGAGCTTCATACCCACATCTTCATGGTATTTTTTGAAAAGAATTAAGATAGCCACAGTCAACTTCGATGATTCTGCAGGACGCTCCCATAAATTCAGGAGAGAGATTGCCCCTTTATGACAGAAGATTAACAGTACTTCTTTTGCTAAGTCTAAAATAACTTGTCTCTTGGTCAGAAGAGTAAAATTAATTAAATATTAATCTGGAAATCTCCAAGTGCAAGATATAAAGTAATTGACCTTGAGGAGTGAAATGCTATAGCATTCAGATGAATAAGCGTTGACCGCTGTGATTGCTCTCCTTAGATTTAGGTGAAGGGAATAATTGATGTAAGCTTTCGACCAAGTAATAGACAAGCTTTGATTTTCTGATATTCTAATATTGCTACTATTTCTAAAGCCAGAAAGCAAGGAAAGATTTAAAAAGATAAAAGAGAAAAAAAAACCCAAAACACACTATACATCCCAAAGGTAGATAAACAGCATTTTAGCGATTTCCTTTCTGACCTGCCGGAGTACAAATGAGATGATTGGAAACAAGGTAATTATTACTGGTGACAGTAATGAAATTCTCGTTATAGTGATGTGAAATTATATTCTGTACCTGAAACAGGGACCTTCCAGGGGAAATCCTAGAGGTTAGCCAACAGGATCCCCAAGTCTAGAGTGTCAGGGTTTACTGCCTATGATGACCCTTTACTGAAGTGTTCTAAGTTCCAGCTACTGCTTTCAGATTATAGATGGGTAAAATATTATTAATGGTGCTACCATATCTGCTAAGCGTGGCTCTAGGAAAAAATGGCTTTGGATATAGTCAAGTCTCTGGTGAACTACCGTCTATTCAGATGTGGCAGACACCAAGTTTTCTGGATGCCTGTTTGGGTGTATGTATGAATCCATTAGTCTTTTTTTCTCTCTCCTCTCTTTCTTCCTCCCTTCCCTCTGTTATTTGCTGAATTCTGAACCTACAGCAATGAGGCAAGTTACTGTACTCATGGAGCTCACAGTCCAAAGCATTTTTGGAAAAAGTCCCCACAATTATCAGTATTGAATAGTAAACAGTTTACAATTATATACTTTATTGTCTATTTTTTTACATGCGTTAACTCCCATTAATGGGTACACAGCAGTATGGTGACCTCTAGTCATTTCCTGGTGAGTGCTGTGAAAGACATAATAAGCTCTAAGTAAGATTAAATGTTCTAATTTTCTCTCTTAGATTTCATTTGGCTTTACAAGACTCAGTTGATAATGGATACAAAATGCATCTAGTTGTACAAATGGAAAATAAGTTTTTTCTTTTTAACTCAGACTTTACTTAAAATATGGGTCACATGTAACTGGAAGAGCCGCTTATTCAGCATGAATAATCAGCGGCAGGCACAGACCTCCCCCTGCGGTAACTTGTCTTCTGTGCAGCATTTAACCAGAGCTCCAGTGTGATGTAAAGAAGGGCCGCCTCGCTTCAGTGCGGGAAAACGTACGTGACGTCAACTTTGCCATTTTATCCTTGTTCGGGGGCAGTTCTGTGATATTAAGTCACACTCACCTGGTTGTGCAGCCCTCGCCCCCCGTCCGCCTCCAGAACTTTCTCCTCTTCCCAGACGGAAACCTGCCTGTGGGTCCTAACTCCCCACCCCCTGCCCATAGCTCCTGATTTCTCTTACGTGGGATGTGAATAAAAGAGTGTCTTTCATCCTCAGATGCTTTGTAAAATAGACTCTGTTTATTACTGGTATACACTGAAAAAATTCACTACTTAATTTGCAGAACAGCCCAAAGTAAAGATAAAAAGATAAATAGCATGGTAATCTCTGCAGACGAAGCGCACACTCCCTGGTGCAGCGGGCCAGCCGGACTTGGCTCGGGGGGACCTCAGTCTGGCCCCCGCCCCACTCCTCCTCTGGAGCTTCGGTGGTTGCTCCTGGGCCAGGTAGTAACCTTGCTGAAGCTCTTTTGCCTCAGCTCTGGAATGAGTATAATGAAAGCTTGCTCTACCTACGTCAGGGATGTTATGAGGAGCCAGGGAGTTAGTTACGCCAAGGTGTTGTGCACATTAGCACTGATGTATCAGGGGTAAACTCAGACATTTTGTCATGCACCTGTGTGTCTTCCTCTGACTGTCTTGCCAGGTCTGCACATCCGAAACTGAGGTTTCGTCACCACGTTCGACAAACCTGACTATATTCTTTATTATTCTCCCTAAACTTGATTTTTTTCTAAGTCTCTGACTTCCTTTCCAGTGTTTGGAACTTACCACATCTCTGTAGATTCCTCGTAGCAACCTGTTGAGACTCTGTCCCCTTATCATTCTTCATGTGACCGTGCAGGTGACAGAGACGTCACTGTTGTTGTCCAGTGGGCGGGGGTACTGCTGGCCACCTGCCCTCTGCCAGGTGCACCGTGTCAACGTGATTTAAAGTGCAAATCTCAACTTATTTCTGGTGAAGCCTCCAAGAAAATAAGTGCCAATAATTGTTCTCCTTTTCAGTAAATCGTTTTGCCACTTTCCGAAGTATGGCTCACGACAGAAGAATATGATATTTAAATAAAATTCTTAGAACCAAAAAAGTGCCAAAGTTAACAACTTTTTAAAAGGGCTATTTTGCCCACTCCAAAATTGACATTCTGTCACCACTCAGACTTTATTTCATTTCTGCGCAACTCAGTGCATGGGTTTTCGTACAAACCGTTTACCAAGCCCTAGACAATAGCGCCTTGGTTCGACCAGGTGGGCACACAGGTGGCTGTTCATCACCCACAGGAGATCCACCCTGTATTGCCGTTCCCAGCCCAGAGTGAGAGCTGGGGGCACTTCAGTGCTCAAATTATACATGGGGACATCCCACGTTCTAGAAAGAAGGTGAAATCACACCCTCGAAGCCAGGCGGTCACTTCACATGAAGCTGGGGGCGCAGATGATGGGCCCTAGTTGGTTTCCCGTCGATTTCAGCAGAAACTGGCTGAATGTAAACGGAACCCTTGACATCCGCTTGTCTCGCGATTGTTCCCTTCTTTTTTCGACAGGCGCATGAGTTTTAAACTTTAGGTGATCTCCGATTGTTTCTATTAGACTTCACTTATTGGAAAAATTATATTTAGGTTCTTTTCTGTTTGTTAGTCTTAGTTTCTATATGCCTTCCAGAAATCCAGGGATTCCTTGACATTCTAATTTTCCTGTACTGATTTCAAGCAACTTCTTGAAATTTTAGGGGTTCAGTGAAATTTGACTCTCACCTCATTGTCAGCATTTCTTGAGGAATTAAGCGAAGGAACAAACCTCAATTGTTATAAAGACAGGACTAACTCAAAACTTGGATGAGATCTTTAACTTTCTTAAGAACTAGTATAGATGGGAGTAGAAACCTGGGTCCAAGAAGGCTGTTTCCTCTTTTATTAAGCAGTTGGCATCTGATTTCTAATATTGAGCCATTGATTAACCTCTGCCATCTGATTCGCAAGTTTACATGATTCCTCTGCACGGAACCCAGCCATCTCCCGGTCTTTCCTCACAAGCAGTGTGCAGACTTACACGGAAGAGTGTGTGCGTGCCTGCCTGCCTCCATTAGATGGCCCCTGAGGTCTTTTCCTTTGGAGGTGGTGAGTCCCCTCCAGGGTTTCAAACTGGAAACCCTCCCCCATTAAAGATCATTCTCCTGTCATGCTCCTGTTCTCCTCTGCTTACCATTTTCTCCCTTTTCTAGTCATTCATTCCTTTTTCTGAGAAATAAATACTGTTCTACCCCATTGAGCTAAGCTCACCATTTGCGCTTTTATTTGTACCCACTCCCAGATTTCCCAGAGTCTCGCTCCAGTGGACACTGCCCACCCCAATCTGATGCAGTCTCCATTCCCACAAGCTCCTCATTTCCTCTGTGACCACCTCTGTGTAGGTCTCTTCTACCTATAAATACGATTACCCCCTTCTTCCCCTAGAGAAACCTTCTCCTGACACGACACCTTCTCGGGACTTCTCAGGGCCCCAGATCCTCTTTTCGACATCAGGTTTACCCCAGGAGTGGGCTGCGCTCCTTTTTCCAACCTCCCACTGACTCTGTTTTTTGTTTTAATGTTTTAGTAGTCTTCATCATTCTATTTAGAACAGTGGTTTTCAGCCCTGGCTGCATTTAAATCATCTGTGTGGCTTTAAAACTGCAAATGCCTGGGCACCACCTTGACAGATTCTGATTTCATTGGTCAGTGATGAGCCTCTTCATTGATAAATTTTGAAATCTTCCCAGAAGATGATGTGCAGCGAGCATTGAGAACCACGGTGCTAATGACCACTGTTGCAGCCTGCTCTTTAAGTGCATCAGGTTTTCTCACCAGTATTTACCCTGCTTGTGTTATTAGTTCTTTCAACGTAAGTGGAGCCTCTTCAGTATGCTCATAAACATCCATTTGGAGCAGCGTGCTGTCTTTGCGGCTCCACCCACCTTTCCGACTATGCATTTTCTCTGCCTTCTTTTCTTTCCTCTCTCTCCTTCCTGTTCCCAGGGTGTTGCTTCTGCCCAATTTACTAACCTAGGTGGGTCTTCTTGCCTATATAATCTAGAGCAGTGGTCTTGTTTCCTTGCTTCACCATTATACTTATGTAATATCACCCCTATATGCTCTCTACCAGAATCCTCATCATAAACAGCCTTCTAGACACCTTGCCTACACACACCGTTGGCAGTCGTGTCCAAAGAAGAGCTTACCATCCTGCTGGAGTATTGAGGGAGTTGTTTTTTGGTTTGTTCGTAGCTTCTGGTTTTATTTTTTCAGCCACCTATGCCATGAGCACATACCAGTCTTCAATTTTTGTCTTCCTTTTTGTTGCTACCAGTTATTAGCTACATCCTATAGATTCCATCCTAGGAATTGCTCCTTGGTTTGCTGTTCTTTCACCGTTTCCACAGTCATTAATCTTGTTCTGGCTGCACAGGAACAATTACAGTGGCCCACTAGCTGATCTTTACTGTGTCCTACACGGTGCTGCTGTATTAACTTTTAGGCACAGTTCCAATATTTTCACTATCCTTTAAAACCGTCTGTGGCTCCTTATTAGCTGTAATCAAATGCAAACAATTACTGTGAAACCCTAGGCACTTGGTAACAGTCCCCTGCCAGCATGTTCGATCCACCCCCATCCTCTTCCACGGGACTCTACGCCTCAGCCAAACCGAGCCAGTGGCGAGTGCTTCGCCTTGAAACCTTTTTCCTGACTTTCCTTGTGTAAAGGCTCTGCCCTAGGAAGTTTATTACTTTTTCCTGAATCCCTCAGGAACAAAGACTTTTGCCCTGAAAGTTCTTGTCTATGCAGATTCTTCTCATGTTACTTGACTTCCAAACACAACATGGAACTAAGTAGCTTAAGGTTTTCGGTGGCGAGGATATTGTTTAGCCAGAGCGTGCTCATACATTAGAAGGTGGTTTGGGGCTGACCGTGATGCGTGGGGCATCCCGGGACTTGGTCTAGCAAACTGCTCCTGTCTTCTAACCATACAGGTAGAGTGAGGTTTTTCACTTTTATTATATACAACTGCCATGCTTTCTGTACATGGGAGCCTATCTCCCCAGCCTGGATCTTTTGATGAAATATGTCATTCAACCTTTGACAAAATAAATTCCCTAGAAAGTTGGGCCAGTAATGCTTTAGATTCTTTTGCCTTCGTGTGCTTCCTCTGCCGCTCAGTTATTAAACCCAGATTGTCCTCCTGCTGTCTTGAAAGAAATGAGATTTCTCAGCAGTGGCCAACAACAATGCCAGTCAATCTGAGACTGTTAATGACTCATTTATAATGCTGGCAGACACATGAAGGCTGGAAAAATTAGGTGTACAACATCATTCATTTACCTTTGTGGTCTGCATTGCTGGGAGACGGTAGAGTGCTTTGTGCACCATTTCACCAGGCGAGAATTCTTTCGGCAGAATGAACCTCCCGTTTGGGTGTGGGTAATGGAATGACAGACTGATGACTTCGTGCCATTCGCGCTTCCTGCCGCAAGGCATTCTCTCGAGACGAGCAGCAGACTCTGCAGGGCTGCAAAAGTTGAGCAGTTCCAGGCATCGTGACCTATTTTGCACATGTGATTTTGGTGTTTTGAGAACACCGCTTTCATAGAATATGAGTTAAACTCTTTTTTTAAAGTAGCAGTTATTAGAAATTGCAGCAATGCTGAACTTCTGATTTGAAGATAACATTCTTTTCACATCCAGGGACGCCGCAGTAAGGAGCTTAGGTGCCATATGAACCAGCATAAGTTCCCTTTCAACTGCACGTTGTGTTGCTACGTCCATTCCACTCGAATTCGTCTCCAGTAGCTGAGATAAATATGCTCTAGACTAGTTTTCCTTTTGGTATGTAGAACACATTTATAAAGTAGATGCCTTGTTTTGGCAGTTTGTAGCTGTGGAAGAGAGTGAAAATAACTGGCCCAAATGGAGACTGAAACAAAACCTGAAATCCCAAAGTGCTGGTGCAACTATAAAGTGTAATATAAATGCTAATTATGTGCGGTGGTCTGGGACCCGGTCCTACTCTTTTAAGAATACCCACCATAGGACGGGCCTGTGCTTTCTCAACAGGGCAGCTGGCAGCCTTTTGTGAAAGGACAGCATTGAGTGAACTTCATGACTTGTCTTTCTTGTGATGAATCTGTTCTAGTTCAACACACCCTTTTGCAGTCTTTACTTTGAATTTGTGTTGCTTCCTTGAGTAACAATAACAGCCTCTATATGTCTTCTACCCATTGTTTGTAAGTTCTTAGATTGGTTTTGAAGTGGACTTTAAGCTTCCAGGGAGGCCCACTTTGCTGTAGAGTTAAGCAATTTGGTGAATAGGCCTGTGTATCATTTTTGTAGAATTCTTTTCACTGAAAAAATCTGTTTTTGTGCTTTTTCCAGCTTTGTGTTGCCAGAGGAAAAGCCAGTGGACTATTAAGATGAATAGGGCTTTACTGAGTGTCTGCTGTGTATAAAGCACCATGGCCATTTAAGAGGACAAGACACTTACCAGTTGGCACTTAAATATCCCAAACTGTTGATTCATAACAGCCATGGCTGTGTTTGTTACTTCAAGTATCTTGAAGTGTCGTGAGAAATTAGGACCCAGCCTCACAAAGCTTACAGTCTGAGCAGAAAAAATTGGTTATCCCGAGATGGTTTGGTTCAGGAATACCAGTAAAAGCTTGGAGGTGAGGAAGAGACATCACATGATGAATAATTGAGTATAATAAGTAGTATTTGTATTTCAGAAAACTTTGTGTAGATTTAAAAATTGGTAGCATGGCAGTGGGGCTGAGAGTGTGGACTCAGGCGTTGCCAGAGTGCCTTGTGCCGCCACTTTCCACGTGGGTCATCCCAGAACAGCACTCTCTTCTGCTGCAGTTTCCTCCTCGGCACCAGGGCGGGGACCATCGAGCTTGCCCTGCAGAGTAGGTGTTGAGGTGAAATGTTATCTAATACGCATCTAACAGGCATGTCGCTTGGCGGTATCGCAGTGCAGAACCGTGTCTGTTAGCGGATTCCCCCTGGTGGGCTGAGACAGACAGGCGTGGGCTGCAGGCATTTTTAAAGCCCCTTTTCCCTTAGATTGTCAAATTAAAAATGGCATGAGCCAACACAGTAGAATAATGAAAAATGAATAAAAATTGTACCTTTTTTGTCAGATTGGAAAAAAATATATATGTATTTTTAGTGTGCCACATAATTTTACTAACTAGTTTATGTGTGCCATGAGATGAAAAAGGTTGAAAATTGCTGATCTATGTGAATGTTAGCTATAATAGTAAGTATTATTCTTTAGAAGACTCCTGTTAACTCTTATACAATAGATGCTATTATTTCCCTTATATAGCGATCTATATATTTAAATTTTCTCTATGCCATTTTCATTTTATCATTTTGTTAATATATGTTGTTTAAAATCAAAATTTTATATACAGCAGTGCCAAAGTTTTCTAGAATGACTGGAGACTAAGAAGTTTTCAAAGCAAAATTTAGCAGATAATTGTGGTATAGCTTTAATGTTAAAACTTAATTTCGAACCTTTTCAAATGGAAATGTCTCTTAAATGTTTAGTAATCCCTTTGCCTCTTTAAGCCTTAACTCTCCATTTCTTCATGATTCACACATCTGTCAGTTACTGGATTGTAGGAACTTAAAAAGTAAAAACCTTACCTTTGGTCATGTCTCTTCAAAATAAAGATCTTTATGGACACTATGCCCTGGAATGAAGTTCCGACATGCTGACCATGGCCTTAAATACTGGTTTCAGCCCGGAAGGCAGAAGCGCGTGCAGGTGTGCGTGTGTGGTGTGAGCGCACGCACAGCACAGTAAACAAGTCATTGCAGGGGCCCGTCTCAGTGCAGTTGTAGGCTGTGGGTGACAGTTCCTCCGGGTCTCCTGCCGTCATCTGAGGTCTCTCTGCAGGGCCGGCGGAGGAGGGGACTGAGCTATGAGGTCCGGAAGAGTAAGGACAAGCTGGGACCCACGAGAATGGGCAGTGGTGTCAGTGCTTGCTCTCTGCAACCCCGATGGCGTGCGTGTCCTGCAGGAGAAGTCGGCACCCTACCGTTGCGCCAGAGACACACTTTGTGTGGGACTCACCGAAGCTGTAGGGGGCCCAGGGAAGGTGGTGTCCTTGCAGGCCCACACTGGCCCACGCCAAGGAGTTGATGGAGCAAGACGAAGACCCCAACCTCTGGAATCTTTCAAACAGGGGGCTGCTGCTTCACTTCCACCCTTGAATCTCAAGGAGAGCATCTCTCGTAGCCCTTCCCAGCCAGAAGCACAGGGAGGGGCATCCAGGCAAACGCAGCCCTAGTCTGGCCAAGCGGCATCACACAGCTACCACAATAACAAATGAGCCCTCTGTGTAACTTCTTTATCGTCTCAAAGGGTAACGTTCTACAGAGCAAAGCCTTTTCAGCCTTCGTAATATCTGGATGACAAATTCGAGGCATAGTCAGAATACATAATTGCATTATTAACGTTCCTCTGGGCCTCCGAGTCTGGTACAATGGCTCCTTGTATTTGATGGTAGGATTCTCATGTAAAACAAAGAGTAAATAAATGGCGAAATTCTTTGAAAAGTTTCATCATCAATTTATGACATCAATTCTATAATAATATAATGTAATTTGATTCAGTGAATTAACTTTGGCAAGCAGAAAGATGCTGTAATGTCATGTTCATAGTAATTCTTGCTACCCTCATAACTAGAGTTGACCCTTGAACAGTGTGAGGGGTGGGGGTGCAGAACACTCACACAGTTGAAAATACGTGCATAACTTCTGACTCCCCAGAAACTCACCTACTAGTAGCCTGCCTCTGACTGGAAGCCTTACCGATGATGTTGACAACTAATTAACACATATTTTGTTGTTCTGTGTATTGTATGCTGTGTTTTTACAATAAAGTAAGCTACAGAAAAGAATGTTATTTAAAAAAAAAACTGAGAGGAAGAGAAAATACATTTACAGTATGCATTTATTGGAAAAAAATTCACATATAAGTGGACCTGTGCAGTTCAAGCCTGTGCTGTGCAAGGGTCCACTGTACTTGGAATGAGATTGTCCTGAGTGTTGAACTTGACAGAAGGAATTGACAGGCATTAGCTTGTACCCTATGGCAACAGGCAAGCGTATGACCCTTTGGAAACTTAGGACTATGAAGTTTGCAATCATCCACACATGTTATACGTAAGAGCCTGCATGAGTATTAGCATGTGCATTAGTAGTTAGCTGTGCCCTCTAAACTTGAGGCTCCTGACCCATTTCTCCTGCCGGATAGCGGTTCACATGCCTTAGAAACATTGTTGCTTCATCACCATGGTGTCGCTGCACAGAGCAGTCTTCAACAACAGCAACAACGACAGTGTTCCCTGGGAACACTCCAGCTCTGTTGGGCAGTTTCATGGTTTATGGGTTGTCTTTCTTCTGACAGAATCTACCTTTTTCCTGATGACATATAAAATGCTTCAGAAACACACATCTCAGCAAATGACTTCTCCTCGAGACAGTCACCTGCCCTTCGGATGAACACTTCTGGAGAGGGTGGGTTGGACGGCCCTGTCAGGTCACAGGTGACTGCAGGGGGCTAGGCTGTCAGACCAGCTGGCCAAGGACCAGCTGGCCGAGGCGAACATCCTCGAGTGAGAAGGGAGCGAAGTAAGACAGCACTGGGGACAGCAACCTGCTGAACCTGCGGATTGCTGTCCGCCTGTCCCCACCCTCTGGGTCCCGGCTGTCCAAGGCTGACATTGCTCAGGCGGCTGTCTCTGCAAGGCGGTTTGCTCGGCAAGGGTCCCTTCTGCCCCCCAGAGTGCGTCATGCTTTGTCCAGGATGGTCACGCTAACGCTGTCTCTTTGACACTGATGGTCTGGGCCGTGGATGAGGAACGCCACTCTGGTCAGCAAGTCCAGAGGCATCTGGGGAAAGGTTTTCTCTGATTAAAAGGTAATGCAAAAACAAACAGAAAAACGGGCCCATTTGTTTCTGTCATCAATGTCAAAGGGACATTTCACCTAGAACTGTGACAGCCCTTTTGTAATCAAAAAGGAACAAGCCTCTGATAATAAAAGAATAGGAAAAAAATGGAAGACCTTGAGTCCTTAGTGATGTTGTAGAACCGTGGAATGAACTAATTCTGAGACTGCCCTGCCTTTGGAACTCTTGCCACAGATGCTTGTAATTATTCTTATCGTTCAATCTGTTCATGACTCTGGTGCTTCTACACTCAGAAGACGTCCAGCCTCCTCCTCCTAGTCTGCCTTCGGGACTGGTCTGCTAGTCTGCCTTGCAGCAGAATTGAGGGGTGAACCAGGTCCATCCGATTGGTTATTGTTCTTGTGATGTTTGGAAGGGGACCTGAGATGATGGCAATTTTTTGAGGCTTGGCTTTTTTCTGGGAGCTGGTATGGCCACATTCCTATTTTTGCAAGGTTGCCCCTTCCTTGCCAGTTTCATGGTCACCCAGAAGTAGTCGTAGCCTTGGCAACCTCCTAATTCCTCACTTTCCTACTAGTGCCAGATGTAGTAGTTCCTCTAGAAAGTGGGTCAGGTCTTTAGTGTCACTTTTAAATAATTTCCAGAAACCCAGCTTCTGCCTATCTCCACCAGCTTTTCCCATAAAGCTGTAAGCACCAAATTTCTTACACTGCATCCTTTTATGCTTAAAACAGCTAGAGTGGTTCCGGTTTCTTCCACTGGAACCCTGACTTTACCACCCTTCGTCAGTTTTCCGTTGGCCACGTGCATACTAAAAAGTGCAGTGAGGGCTTCAGTGCAAGTCTTGTAACGGAAAGTCCAACCCGCAGCTGTCCCCGTGGCACCCAGAACAGCAATTCCAACCCACAGCTGTCCCCGTGGTGCCCAGTCCAAGACGCAAATGAGCTCCGTAGTTCCATTTCTGAGGACGGCTCCACTTTTCCCTTTCATTTTGTCTCCCTTCCCTCATCTGCTGTCACCATCACCCAGCAGGTGTCTCTCTCTCTCTCTCTCTCTCTCTCCCCACCTCGTCCTTCTAAACGTCAGTCTCCTCTCATCAACGTGGGTCTGTCCCTTGCCACCCGAGACCCAGGCTGACCCGAGAGGCCAAGGCCTCACGTTAGCCACTTCCTCAGTCCTGCAGCTCTCCTGGCCGGCATTCAGATAGTCTTTAAACCCACCTTAAATGTAACATTGTTTTTAAATGAAGCCTCCCGCTCTATTTCTTTGGCTTAACATCTTGTTCCTATCGTAATTGTTGTTCCTGTCACATTCTATCATAATTATCTGAGTGTTTCTCTCCACTAGACAGTGACCTTTGTCGAGAGATACACGGTCACATGTGCCTCTGTCGCCCACCGCCTGGGACACAGTAGGCACGCAGAACATATCCCCTGAACTGCTGAATTGCCCAAGTGCCCTGATCTGGCTTTATGCAAATCACAGTTTCACTCTTCGGAATTCATTCATTCGGGATCCTAAAGATGTTTCTCAGCTTGCATTTCTGAATCTTAAATATCCCATGGGGTACCTGGACCATATTTCACCAAAGCACATTTGAAACCTATGTCGTGGATGGCCATCTGTGATATTATGTGGTGCCGTTACATGCTCTTGTACAGGCTGCAGTAGGTTGTGGTTTCTTGGTACCTCCCGAAGAACTGGTTGCCGTTTGCTGGTCTGGACTGATGTTGTGGGTGTGGCTGTGACTAGTCCTCGGGGACTGAAATTATTTTAGTAGAAATCCATGTGCCCTTTCACTGACTGCCCCCAAAGTCGGCAGACTTGTCCCTTCGTGGCTGATGTGCCATTGTTGCTATTGTTACATGCTTGAGCAGGACTGAGCTACTTCTGCTACTGGACCGCCGCTTCTATGGCTCAGCCTGCCATGTCTGCTGGATGCCAGCCTGTAGCCCTCTGCCTTAGTCTCGGGTTCCTTCATTTCTGTGTCACTTCGTCTCCGTGGGCCTCCTCCTCCTGTCACTTGCCCAGTTTCCTGGGTTTTATGCCATAGCTTGGCTTCTAGGGCCATTGGCAGTCTTTAAGAATGTTTCTTTCCCCCTGGAGTATCTAACAGCATTTGTGACCAGGGCTTAGTCTTTGAGAATTCCGCCTTACAGATATTTCTGATTCCTTTTAGCATTGCTCATTGCTCCTGCTTTATTTATTTTCTCTTCAGGTTACTTTCAAAGATAAACCAGACAGTAACATGGAGCTCTGGGTTACTGGGGTTTCCATGGCTTCTAGAATGACTGTACACAGTGTGGCTAAGTTGTTCTCTCCTAGTGAGGCACACCTTGATAGCAATGTAAGACTCTCAACCTACACCATGTTATTAATGTTCTAGAAAACTGATAGAGGAGAAATTGAAAAATGTAATGCACTTCAGAAATAACTCTCTTTTAAATGAGTTTCATATTCTACAGCAAGGAAACCTCAGATTTCTCCCTGACAAAGGAACCAGGAACTATTAAAAGCATTTGTCAATGATACATTAATATTCAGGGCAGCTCGCCCAATATGGCTCCTTTATTTTCGAGCTGAAACTGTGCGAACGACAGCACTTGAAAGGCAGCCCGTGCAGCTCAGAGGGATATCTCCTGTCCTGGGTTGCTCATCCCTCTGGAGTCATTGACCTGGGAGTCCTAATAGATCATGTGCTGAGAATAGGGGAAACATTATTTTAACATCAAAAGAACAAAAGAGGGGTGGTTTTCCTTCTTCCCAGCTGCCCCCTGGTGGCAAAGACATAACCAACAGCAAAAGCATTTAGCCAAGATTCTCGCTGTGTAGATGCTGCTGCTGGTGTTTCCTGCAAGGGCCTCAAATCGAGGCCTGTGCTGTGCAGGTTGCCTCTGAGACGGAAGAGCAGAACATTGGGTCCTAATTACATTTGCCTTTCCACCAGCATCTGCTCTTATCATAGCAGCACCAGGCTCTCCCAGCGCAGTCAATAGCCGTGTATTAACAGGAGACAATCGATACAAAAATTAAAAAGGAAAGTCAAGGTAATTAGGCTAATGCTGCTGCTTATGAGTTTTCAATAACTGCTTTAGCTTCCTCTTGTTTCCCATCTCCAGGAAAATAGGGCCTGATTGAAGGACCAGGTCCTGTTTGACTGAGGACGTGTCACAGCGACACAAAGCCAGGCAGCAAATGAAATTAAGCTGCGTTTGTTTTAGGGAAGCACAAGGGGCTTCACACGACGGCGTGGGGAGAAAAGGCGTTGATTTAAAAGTGCCCGTCGGCAGCTGTGCCTTTGTCGGTGCTGTGTCAGTGGTGTTTGCACCACAGGCAGAAGCCCGCTGGAAGCGCTGTGACAGTCACGTAGAGGAGCTGCGGAGGAAGGGAGCTGCACTCAGAAGCAAGGTCTGTTTGGAAATTGGATGCTGTCCTCGACAAAACCGTGAAATAACAGAACCTCTTCGCTGCCAGAGCGGACCACCCTTCGGGTGTCGTTCTCCGTGGCCGCAGGCAGAGATCTCGGCCCACTCGCCGGCCTTGAGTGAGCAGGGTCTGCTCAGTGGGCGAACGAGGCCAGTCTCTGGCACTGAGCCGCCGGGCACTTCTGTGCCTGAGCACACGAGAGCCACCTGGTTCCCGACTGCGGCGTGTGATGGTGGCATGTCTGCCTCTTCGCAGAAGGGGGAAAAGAACCGAGGAATCCCTAGTTTGGGAGAGATGAATTTCAGGAGAAAGGATAGGCTAGTGAGAACGGTAGCTCATGTTTTATATTCATTCGCAGCCTTTATTTGCACTATTTCTCTCAGCTCAAAGCGCTTTATATGTAAACTTTACAACCAAATTATGTGCCGACATCATTTCATTCACCGGCGATACGGAGCTGTTGAACATCTGCCGGGTGCATGTTTCTGGGAGGAGAGGAAAATGTGGAAGAGAATTAGATCTTGTTAAATATACAGAGAAATCTAGATAGGAGGGAGCGGAATGTGAAGGAATTTACTGAGCACCTGTGAAGTACAGGGCATTATAGAAGGCCCTGAGGCACAGAGCTAATGTGGCAACCCCTCTGTCTCCCCAGCCCCCGCCCCCACCCCCAGCCTAGGTGTGTGCATCAGCAGTGAGCGATGAAGCCAGACTTGAATCCGCGACAGTTTGGTTTCAAAGCACAAGCTCTTAACTCTTTCGTTACATTGTAATTTTTACTTGTTGAGACTTAGTTTAAAAGGACTCCATGGGGGGAGATGAAATGTGTGAAGCGTGGTCCTTCCTGAAGGAACTCAGATCTAATTGAAGGAGGAGATGCTAGAGTGGGGGGGGGAGAACTGAAGAAATCATGCACCCCAACGCATCACAATGAATGGTGACGAGACCCAGGCAGAATTAGAGCTTTGATGAGAATTATCGTTACTCTTTTTTAAAAAAATTGTGTTTATTTATTTTTAGAGAGGGAAGGAAGGGAGAGAGGGAGGAGGGAGAGAAACATCAATGTGTGGTTGTCTCTTGCACACCCTCCACTGGGGACCTGGCCCACCACTCAGGCATGTGCCCTGACTGGGAATAGAACCAGCAACCCTTTGGTTCTCAGACTGGCGCTCAGTCCACTGAGCCACACCAACCAGGGCTATCATTAGTTATTCTTAACATTACATACAGTTTTCTGTGATCTCATCACCGGCTGGGTCTGCGCCTGCAAGTTCCTGCTGCAAGGAGAGGACTTCCAGCAAGGAAACCCATCCTGACTGGTGCTTTGGGCCTGTCATTTAATCCCTTTTTATTGAATTTATTGGGGTGACTCTGGCTAATAAAATTATCCAAGTTTCAGGTGCACAATTCCACAACACATCATCTGGGCACTGTACTGTGTGTTCACCCCAGGTCACGTCTCCTCCGTCCATCACCATTTATTCCCCTTTTCCCTCCTCTCCCTCCTCCCACCCCTCCCTGCCCCCCAGCTGGCAGTCACCACACTGTTGTCTGTGTCCATGAGCTTTTTCTCTCTCTTTTTTTCTCAATCCCTCCACCACTGCCCCCCCATGGTTGCATCACCCAGGTCTGTCATTTTTCTAAGATCTTGCTGGGGCCTCAGAAGATTCTGTGCACCTTTAGACTGACGCCAAGGAGTTGCAAATGCAGCTAAACCCGGACACATGTGACAGCCGAGCCCTCTGCCGCTTGTTGCCTGTGACCCCAAGTGTTGGGAGGTGGACGCTTTTACAGTGGAAATAGTACACAATAAGCATTTGTTCCTTCGCCTTAAAAAAGCTATCCTAAATCCATAATCCCTTCCCTATTAAGATATTCCACTCTTGACCCATTTTATTTCGACATTCCAAGGGAAGCTGTTTTTTATCGACCTGCGTGCTGGGTGTTTGACGGTCTCGCCCTCCAGAACGGAAGTGTGGTGAGAAAGGCCTCGCCTGACCGTTTCTTCATGGCACGGCGTGTGTCTGGGGCCCAGGGCTGGTGGAGGGCATCCCATTCAAAAGTATTTGTTGAGTGAATATGTTAACTTCTTACTTTTCTGTGTTTTGCAATTATGTTAATAGAAAAGTTCTACCTGATATAACAGGGAGAAAGCAGCTGTTTTCAGAACATTATCTCAGCCTCCCTTAGGGTGGATGCTTGCTCTGCAGTCCATGATGAGACAGATGTTTCTGATGTTGCATGCTTACTTGTTTTTCAAGTGGCTCACACCTTTTATTTATTTTAATTTTTTAATTTTATTTATCTTTTAATCAACCTAGGAGAATCCTAGGTAAATTGATTTTCCACCATTTTGCTTTAAACATACTAAAAGCCCTTCTTTTTTGGTTAGGGTAATTGCCAGCTCCAGGATAGGTGGAGAGCTTCAGTTATTCTGCTGGTTAAGTATTACCTTAGAGCCTTATCATAACTGGAGAAACAGTCCAGTCTTTATTCAAAAACTGTGACCTGGCTAATAAGCCACAGGTTCCATCAGCAGTTTGCTTGGTGCTCCCAGCGCCAGAGTCCCTACCTCGTCCTGGATTTGTGACCCACTAACCACAGCGAGTCTCGGCCCAAGGCTGAGTTCCACACCGCTGTGCCGAGGGTGAGGGTGGGGGACACTCTCGCTGCCGTGCCAGGGACTGTACTTCCCAGTGACATTTGGCCTTGGCATTCAGGGTTGAGATTCCTAAGATCCTCTGGTCGCTCTATACTTCAGGGCTCATTTTTGAGGGGAAAACTTCAGCGAAATAGCATCGTAACAATATACACAGGTTCGTACAGAGAGAACTCAAAATGCAGAAGCCTTTTCCTCTGTCGCCGAAATGCTTCAGAGTCGCAAAGACACATCCCATCTCTCCCACAATTCTTCCTTCGGCTGACAGCAGTGACTTCTGCCGTGGTTCTCGTAAGTCAGCGCCGAGTTCTCTCTTTCTGACGATGGTCTCTCTGCAGCACCTCAGAGAAAGCCAAACAAAGGAGAAGAGGAGAAAATAAGTGGCGGAGAGAGAGTCAGAGGCTCAGAAGTACTGCTCCGCCAGGGGAACGCTGGGACTCGGGTGTGTCAAGGCGGAAGAGCTGTTGTCCCGAGCACATTTAGAAAAGTGCCTACGTTGCCAAGTCTTGGGTGGACGTGGCGTGAATTAGATGTGCGCAGGGAGCCTTCCAGTAGCGCTGTGTTGCTGTGGAAATCTGAGCCTTCTCTTCTCTGAGCTCAGAAGTTCGGGTAACATCTCAGTTGCTAATGACGCGGTGTTCTGAAAGACTATGATTGCTGTATATTAAAGCCTGTTATTTTTTACTTTCATCTAATAGTGGAATGCATTGCAGGGAACACACCTAGAAGCAATTACTACTGAAAGCGCCGCAGCCCAGAGTGACAGCGTCTGTCTGCTTAGTAGAAGAGTGAATAGCCAACGACACGCTGCTCCTGTTGGCAGCAGCGACGGTTGTCGGTGTTGCTCTCATTTTGCTTTTCTTACATGGAAGACATGTGGCATGTTGGACCTGGAATAAGAACTCCCAGAGGATTCGTGGTGACATCAGTTACTCAAAATCACGCCAGAAATATTCACAGAAATTGGTATCCTGTGAGGGTCAGATGAAACAGTTTATGAGTTGGTTTGGAAATTAACCTACACTGAAACGCATGCTGGTAAATCATGATGGCGTGTCTTTCTGAGCCCGTGTGGATCGAATTACCCTGCTCAAAAGTGAAGGTGGCGTGAGCTCTTTTTGCCCCTCATGGGATCAGACTGAGCATGCAGCCCAATTTAGCCTCTCTGTTGCTCCCCCTTCTCCCACCTCAACATAACTGTTTCTGTTCTGAGCCAGTATCTAAAATCTGTATGACTCAGCAAGAAAAACCAGCCACCAAGGAGAATATTAATTCTTTTCTTGCCCATCAGCCATCACCACATAATTATATCCTCGACACTCTGATTGAAAATTTGGTCTTTCAGATTTAGAGTGCCTTGTTAACTTTTTGCTCCTGGTTTTCACACTGAGAAAGGAGAATCTATACAGTCAGAGCAGCTGGGAGACAGTAGACATTTGTCTTCCTGTAGGTGTGTTCCTCGAACCATCCCCTCGTGCCAGGCCAGCCCCGGTTGGCAGACCTAGGAGCAGACGGTATAGCGGGAGCTAGGGCACTGCAAACCTGCATTGCTGCAAAATACTTCTCATAGTGCTCAGTTACTAGATTTCTGACACTGCAGTTAGTGTGTGGGATGAGATAATGAGCCTGAGCTTATTTTCCTCAGAAGGCTGCTTGTAAAAGATGATACCGTTTTGACGGGAGAACTCGGGTCCTAGAACCCGGCAGTGACTCTTCCCCATTACTACACTTGGTGAATAACCCAGGACGTGCTGCAGGGGAGGGCGTGTGGAGCCCACGGAAGAATGAGCCCCTGTGAAAAGAGGAACCGTGTGGAGCCTAGACGGGGAAGTCGTTTCAGGGTTCTCCTGCAGGTCCCCAAGACCACTCGTGTGAGTGGACAGTCACTAGAAGGACTCGTGGAACCTGGCATGCATTGTACCCCTGGTTCAGATGTGTTACAGTGAGGATGTAAGGATATACCGCTGGTTGGCGGTCAGCACAGGTGGCATCTGGAGGAACCCGAGAACTGGCTTCCTCTGTGCGAGCACTGTCCCACGAGGAGGGCGTGCAGGGCATCCTTTTCTCCCAGTAACAGAAACGCAGCCCCACATGGGAGCAATTCAGTGCCCAAAGCCAGGGCCTGGCCACCTGTTCGTGCAGGCATGCCCTGCCTGGCACGTACCAAAGTTCCTGACTCTGTAAAGGAGAGCGGGTATTCAACATATACCATGCTGTTGGCACAGACAATCTGGGCACACAAAAGGGGCCTTATTAGTTAGGAAAAGGTGAGAACAATTCCAAAATCCAGATTCCCAAATGTGAGCCGAGGGCTCGCTTTACAAGCAGACCCTTCCTAATGATTACAGCCTTACGATTGTTAGCCATTCTAGCACCAGGGTGCTTGTGTTCAGTGATTTCCCTGGATGCCCACAGGGGGACAATGCCGGTACATGCTCAGGGGCCAGGGTGGCTGGGCTAGGGCAGATGTCTGTTCTGTGGAAACCGAAGAAACACGTCCATCCTCACATCAGTAAAGGCGGTGGTGATGCAGAGGAACTTCGTTACTCGAAATTAAAATCGGAGACTCCAGTGTCGTGCTCTTCTTCTTTCTTCTCCTCCTCCTCCTCCTTCTCCTCCTTCTCCGTCTTCTTCTTCTTCCCTTTTTTTGGGGGGGGCAGGACTCCCTGCCCTAGCTGAGAGACTTGTCACTGGTGTCCACGGGGGTGACAGAAGGGGGCAGTTCCCCCAGCTGGCCAGCCTCACAGTTTTATCCATGTTTCTGTGTCCCGGTGGATGGGAGCCTAGATCAAAAAGCTTCCTGTATGATCAGACCAAAGAACTGTGGCTTAAAAATGTGGCTTAACTGGTTTGAGATTTGTTCAGTCTACATCATAAGTAATTCTCTTGTGGTCGAACTTCAAGAGAGAATACCAGTGTTACATCCCAAGTTCTCCAGGGCAGGCACCGAGGAGCACCCATGTGTCCGGGGTGTTAGCATCAGTCGGTGCACAGTGCCTCGGGACTCAGCGAGAGACGGGGCCCGGCTGCCGGTGTGCCATGTTTTTGCCCTTCCTGGCGGTCGTTGGCTTCTTCTTTGCCAGAGGGCTTTGGTGCCCTAAATACCAAACAGAGAAACCTCTGAAACCAAAATGAGATTTCTGGGAATTTGTCTGAAGTGAAGCAAAGCTACAAGGCCTGACATCTGGGGCTCCCGATTACGTGGGCTTCTGCTTCTCGGCCGCCTCTGCCTCCCGCTGTGTTCTTCCCCCCAGGCTTCTGGGCTCTGCACGCCCTAGCTGTGAGCCGTGTCAGTGATGGTTGACAGAAACGCGTTCTATATTGCAGGTATATTTGCAGTATAGTGTGTTCAAGGTCATTGGCCTGAAGCACTTTTTCCAGTGTGTCCACTGAACTCCAGTATCCCAGGAGTCTCAGGCTATTTGGATTTTATAGGCTCCTCTGTGGATGGAGACTCGGAACCGTTGGGGGCTGCTGGCTTCCTCTGGAACGAGTAACCACGCAGAGCAGAAACATCTGCGGTGCTTCGTTCTAGTTGTAAAACAAGGATGGGACACGAGAGATGAGTAGCTGGTGTGCAAAGGGATCCTAGTCCTGCGTGGAACTCTTCAGTGGGAAGACCTCAGAAAACCAGTTTTTGGAGAGCGCAAATGTTCCCGAAGGGCCAGAGTCAGGCCCCTCGCAGAGAAGTCATTTGCGTGTCACACCCAACGTGTGTGTTGGCGTGGAGGAGGACTGTCCCCCAGAGAGGACTCCTCCTGCACCGCTTTCCTGGATCCTTCGTGTTTTTCGTCACATTGAAACCCATCCACGTGCCGGGAAGGCGGGCGCCCCTCCGGTTCGCAGGGGCGTCTTTCACTGCACACACAAGGTGGAGCATGCCTGTCTCCTTTCCCAGCAAAGTGACATTTATTAGCTTTTTTCTGGTAGTTATTTGTAATTGCACTGGTGTTCACCATGCCCAAATGTTACAATGAAATCATTTGAGATTCTAATCACACTTCTAAGCAGATGCACCAAATTACAGCTCAAGACTTCTGCTTGAAACCTACAGTTCCAATTAGTCAAATGTCCGGGGTGGGAAGGGCGAGCCAGGGAAAGGCCTGCACACACTCACAGCCCAAAATAGTTTGGCATTTTTTTCCTGCTTTGCCTCCATCCAATTTGAGGTTTCAGCGTGGAAAAGGGTGTTGCATCTTCGAAGAAACTGCTTGGTTTTCCTTTCATTCCGGTGTGGTTGGTTTCCGTGGACTGAAGTAGAGTGGGAAGGCCGAAGCTGGGCGGTGGCGGAAGTGAGCAGGCAGCTCCGTGTATACCCAGCCGTACCTTGGTGGGAGTCTTCGTTCTCGGCAGAACCACAGGTGTTCCTATAGCTCCTCCTCTCATGCTCGTCTTGACGTGTTGTCTTAAAACCCAGCTGCACGATGTTTACGTCTACTCTGCGACTTCCTCTTGTTGCAGGAGCCTGTGCACTTGACCTCGTCCACACACCTTCTCCCACCCCGAACGGCCATTTTATTCTTTCTTGAATTTTCTAATTTATTTCCTTCGAGACCAGCATGTGAGATCTCTTCCTCCAGTGAGGCTCCCTTTCCTGGGCACTGACTGTGTCTCTGCAGAAGTTAAGAACTTAGCTTCCCAGGGTCTTTCTCAGGCTGCCCCGCTAACTGTTCAGAGCCGTGATATTCTCACTGTAGAATGGGACTAACGGCACCCACCTTTCTGGGATGTTTTTTTGTTTTTGTTTTTTATTTGTCTGTTCTTTGGTCTGCACATCCCTTCATTCATTTGTTTAGCAGGTCCTCTCTGTTGGGTGCTGTGCCAGCACAGAGGATATCAAGATGGGTGTGGTCTCTGCTCTCTGATGCCTGCAGCCCAGTGGGGAAAGTGGACATTAAACAGGTGGTTACAAGGCTGGTCACTGTTGGAAAGGAAGAAAAGAGTGAGTTCAGAATGCTGTCGGAGCATTACAGGAAAAGCTATCTTAGTCCCTTGGAATTTTAAAACAACACACCATAGACTGAGTGTCGTGAACAACAGAGATGTATTTCTCACAGTTCTAGAGACTAGGAAGTCCATGGTCAAGGCACTGGCAGCCTCACCGTCTGGAGAGAGATCACCCCCTGGTTCTTACCTGGCCGTCTTTGGGCTCTGTCTTCCAAATTTTAAATAACTTTCCTGACACAGCAGTAAGTGGCGAGGCAGGCCGCCTAACTCCAGACCCTGCTTGCTCATCCAGGGAGGGCGACGAAGGATCGTGTCGATGGTTGCTTTTATCTTCTCTTCCATCAGGGAAATTTGGAATTGCTGGACTATGTAGGAACCATCTTTAATGGCACCACCTGGGACTGTGACCCAGGCAGAGAGTCAGGAAGCTAGTATAACATGCAGAAATCAGTGCACCATAATTTATCCACTGAAGAGCCTGGGTATTCGTTGAACGCCTGTGGCTTTGCAGGCACCATGCCAGGCACTAGGTATCCGAAGACAAAAAGGCCAGGATCCTGTCTCTGAGGGACAGACCCACCGTCTGTGGAGGCAGACGTGCAGACCGACGGGCACCTACGGAGAGGAGGCCGTCTGTAGCGCAGTGTGTTGCAGGGGCAGCGAGGGCTTTGGGGAGGAATGCATGCTCTTTCATTTCACCTCTATTTTATGTATGTACATTTTTAATAACGAAAACAACAACATGGATACAATTTGAATGGTGTAGAATGTTACACAGCTACACGCTGAGAACTGTGTTTATAAAGTAGCATTACTTCTCTTGCCCAGATACTCAAAGGATTCTTTAATAACTTCTGAAGTTTAATAACCTAAGATACATAGTATTTTTTCCTAGGATACACTGTGCCTTTTTTAATCTTTTAGATTATAAAGCACAAAGACCATGCTCCTCATAAGGGAAAATGGAGAGTTAAAGTTCTTTGTCAGTGTCATGTGGTTGAGGAACAAAAGGTTGAAGTTTTGAGGCATTTCTCAAGGGTGGGGAAAAACAAGAAGGGCCAGTAGCATATTGATAGACTAGGTATTTTAAATATGAAATTTTGTAAGATTCTGGGACTATTCCACATGCCCCAAACTCCATGCCTCCAGTGAGGTATGCCATTAAAACCAGTGAGGGTAAGGCACTTTCCCTTAAATTTTGTTGTATAGAATCTTATTTCGTAAGATGTTAAAGATGTTTTAGGTAGGCAAAGAGTTCCATAAGCAAATAAGAATAAGATTGGAAAATGCCATAACTAATCTCATTCTTGGCATTTCCTTACTCCTTACAATAACAAAAAATCTAAGAAGTCCCATAGTAAGAAAAACAATCCATTTAGTTTTATTTAAAACAGCACTTCTCATATTCATATGACCACATATTTCTTGTTTCCTTCAGTATCGGATTAAGATATTCTTTTTCTAAGCAATATTCGCTTAATATCCTAATAGATCTGGGAGAAGCTGATAACTGATGACAGTATAATGATAGCATACCACTGCTGTAATAAATTAATATCCAGGCTTCCCTGGGTGTTCACTACGTTCCAGGTACAGGCCTGAAGTGGTTTTACATGTATTATCTCATTTAAACACAGCCGCACTCTGGGCCTTCTCGTTTTACAGATGAAGCAATACAGGCTTGGCAGGACTGCACACTTTTTCATGCTCACACACTGGTGAATGGCAGAGCCAGGGTCAGACCCTGCCAGTTTGGCTCCAGAGCCACTCAGCTTGGTCTTTCCCACCACCATGTGATGCTGCTCACGAAGTTGTCATCACTCACGGCCTCAAAACGTTCTGTTATGGACCCACCTTCCCCATGGCAGCAAGCTGGGAAAAGGGTCTTGCTGAGTTGCAGTTCTGGTGGAGGATGAGGCAGAGGAGTCAAGAGGTAGATAGCATAGGACATCAGCTCTTGAATGTTGGTCTAGAAAGAGCCTCTAGCACGAGGAAAGGAGACACAATGGGTATAGAAGAGAGAGAGAGAGAGAAGCAGCAGTATGCAGGTCAGAATTCATCATCTCCTTGACAAGGCAGCCCCTTCCAGGAGAAACCTCAGGGAGAGCACCTCTGTCTTCCCCTGGCCTTTTGTGGGGCTCACTTCTGTGTGGCGAGGCTCTGCAGAGTCCAGGGACACCGCAGGTGTGCTCAGCAGCGGCACTGAGAAGGCCCGTCCTGTGCTGTTTGGTCTTTCCTAGCGAAGAGTAGCACTTGGGTGTAGTGTTTCTGGACAGTTACTACATTTGACTGTGTGTAATACTCTCAGTTAACACAGGAACTTGTTCAAACTGCTGTTTCAGTGATGGGGTGGCATCGGTGTGAAGGGTGTACACCATTGTCATCTTCCCCTAACAGAACGTCAGTTCTTGGAGGAACAGGGAAAAGGGAGAGAGGGCTGTGAAACCATTGGAAACCTGTCTCTGAATCTCAGAACCCAGGGCCAGAAGTCCTTTCTTTCAAGACAACAGAAAGTTCTGTGTAACAAAAATATTTCCAAGGCTTAGGAAATGGCCTCCATATTGCAAACACTATTTGATCCAACAGAATTACAACAACATAAACAGGTACTTACCATCTCCCGGGTTTTCTGGTGTCATTATCAGGCTGCGGTACCCAGCAGCGCAACCCAGCCTCAAACACAGGACGGCACGTTCACAGCCCTGCACCCAAATCGGCGCATAGCAGCCTGTCGGCGGTTGGTGAGAGCAAACACACTGATAAATGAAGAATTTACTGTTAACAGTAACTCTGCTGGGGCTTCAACTTCCCTAATTAAGAAGTCTTAAAAGAAGATTATCTTTTTCTATAATTTTGAATAAAACAGTGTAAACAGAAGATGCCCTAAGGAGCATTTTTGGAAAAATCCCAACTATTGCATAGAGCCACACAGATGAAATAATTTAATTAGCTTGGATAACACTCTTTCTTCTAAAGCATCTGAAACAGATTCACGAAACTCATAAAAAGCCTTGTATTTCCTGGCATATGTGGGAGTTTAAGAGTGCTTAAGAGCCTGCTTTGAAAGATTTTCTGCGTCTCCCCTGATAAAACGCACTGTTGCCAGAGCTGTAAGGGAAGGAGGCTGCTTGTGGTGGTACCCAGTTGTCTGTGTCTTCATAGAATTTACGAGTGGAAAGAGACCTTAGAACTCTCCAATCTGTCTCTTTTTACACGAGCCCTGACGCACGGATGGGCTGTCTACTCAGCGCCCTCCCGTAGCTAGTTTGGTGAGGGAGCCGGGGGCCAGACCCACCTGCACGGTAAAGAGAAGTCCACCGCTCTTCCTGCCACCGCCACCGTATTGTGTGGCCTGCCTCAGAGATGGTCGCTGACGAGTGAGTTCTCTGTGCGACTTGGTTCAGCTCTAACCACGTCCCTGCACAGCTTACCAGCAGTTCTAATCAGAAAGCAAACACTTACACCTGGGCCCAGTGATATTTGTGAGTCCTTAGCAAAGGGCCAGTTTCGTTGCCTTTCACTAGAAAGCACTGCTTTACCCTCACGTGAAACCTCACAGAAGTGGCTTGCCAAGAAGTTAGGGAGGGGCAGGAGGTCACATATGTGATGCTTTCTTCACTGCCTCAGTGAATTCAGCCTTCTCCTGCCTGGATTTTCTGTCTACCTCTTTGGAGCGGGAGAGAGAAAGCGCGGGGGTGGATGGTGTTCGGTGGAGGAGTGTGTGGAACGAGGACGGTCCAGGAAGACACCGGATTTTAAGATTCGAAGGGTTGGATATCCAGTGGTTTTATAACCGTCCCTCCCCTCTTCCTCCTTACTCTTGGAATGGACATTCTATTTAGGGAAATACTAAGATGGGATTATAAATTTGATAGTGCCATTGGGAGCTTGGTCATCGGAGGAGGGAGAGTGTGCTGAGTGGGACCCATGATGCTACTGAAACTGGTGACAGGAATATTTTTCCTTCTTTTCGTGCACAGGTGTTTTGTGCACCAAATAAACTAAAAATGCTGTCACTGTATAAGTGATTCACTGTAAAAGTTGAGCTGCTGGGTTTGAACAATACGAAATTGCTGATTTTCAGCCATATTTTACCTATTTGAGGTCCTGGTTCATACGGCTTAAGTTGTAAAAATCAACAAGTGAGGTCACATGTGCAAGAAACATCACAAATGGCTAGTGAATATACAGGGTCCAGCACAAATAACACCTTTTTTATTACAAGATCTTAAGCATGTAATTCTGTAACAACAATATCACACTCAAGCACATGGTATGACATTTTAGATGAAATGCTCAAATTAAAACTGTTAGTTATTACACACATATTATTACCCTTCCAACCACCCTCAAGCAGGCCCCACTTCTGCCGGGACCTGTATAAAAACTTCAGTATTACTAGAAACAAAAAAATGAATATTAAAATAAGGAACTGTTTCCTTACCTTTGTCAGATGTTAAGTTTACAGGTAGTCTTATATCCTGCCAGTTGGACTATTGATAAATACAACTGCTAAGTATAAAAATACTTAAAACTGTGCGTTTTACTTATAGATGTTTATATGAAGGTTGTACACCAATATGTGAGTAAATATTTTTGTGCAAATATGTTCATCTCAGCTTGTTTATAATATCAGAGAGCTGAAAGCATACTAAATATCCAGTAACAGGAGAATCGTAAGTTATCATGCGGCACCCATATGATGTTTTGTTAGATAGTAATTAAAATGATATTTATCAGCTATTTATAATGATGCCAAAAACTGTCTGGAATGTAAGAAGTGAATGCAGTAGTATCAGAACCGTATATTCAACATGCTCTTAACTATGTAAGAAGGTGTTTCTAAATGCAAAAACGAGACAAAAAGAAAATACGTTAAAACATTGAAAATGGTTAGCTTTTTTCTGCACTTTAAATTTTATGCAATTAACATATATATATTTTTTATAACGTGGGAGGGCCTTTGAAATAATTGTTTGTTGGACAGCACTTGATAGAGGCAGGATGTCTCCCAGGCCAGACGATGGCAGGTCCGCACAGAACACGGACACCTGCGTTTCCAACAGGTTTTCGGGCGGCAGTGTTGCTGCGGGTCTGGCTCCCACGCAGGAGCCACTATGGGCGGTGCATAGGTTTGTTTAAACAGCACTGAGCACCAGGTGTAAAATGCGTATGTCTCTGTGAGTCGCCAGGCTGTGACAGATGAAAGCTTGGAGTACAGTTTCTTTGCTGTCACAGGTGTGTCTGCCCCGAGGGCACAATGTCCTGGCTTTTTTTCTGTATCCTCTTCCCTTGGGCCAGTCCTGGGCATAGAAAAATGCAGGGCAGGGCAAAAGTAGGTGTGCAGCTGTTCATATAGAAAATGATGCGATGATTAATAAATAGTAACACAAGAATAAACTGGGTTTCACGGACGCTGTCAACCTCGTTTTGCCCCACTCTGTCTGGCGTCATGTCGGTTGGTTTATGGAATGAATTAAGTGGTGGAGAGCACGGTTTTGAAATTGTGAAAACTGAGTTGGACTCCGGGCTCCCCTCAGACTTGCTGGTGGTGTGAGTCGACGGGGTGCTGACCTCTCGGCGCCCCAGGTTGCTCATCTGTAAGATGACGTCGTGGGAGGGCTGGATGAGTTAACACACAGGTTTGGGGATAGCGCTTCCTAAATGTTGGCGGCTGTTGTTACTTTCATAAAGAACTGCCTGCGTCTTAATGTTTCTCAAAGAAGGAAAGTTATCTGAGTAGTCAGCAAAATAGATACATTTTTTCAAAGTAAACTTTCTATCTCAGATGTTCCATCTCTTCGACTTTTCAGTCATGTTTGAAATAACCGGAAAGCTAGCAGCTTCAGGCCTGTCGAGTAGCTTGATCAGATGTTTCTCCGTTAGCTAGTTCGCCTGCGAGTTGCTGAAAACTGACCAGACTTTCGCTCATCGGCAGTGTTGAAATGTGTTACACACATGTGCGGACCCTTCTTCCTTGGGTGACGTCTGCAAGGGGTGGCACGGCAGAGTCAAACCAAAGACCTGGTCTGGGTCCCAGCCGCGTCATCTAGCAGGCAGTTTCAGTTTCCGCCTCATTGAGCAGAGAGACCGCTGACCTGCTAGCTGTAGTTGTGGCCAGCAGGTGAGGTAACATGGGTGACAATTTCTGTGCGTCTCTAGTAAAGGTTGGTGGGACTTGTTAGGCTATTGGCTGTTATCCTTAATGTTACAGTATTTGTGAACATAAGTTGGTTTTCCTGTAAAATGAGCACACCCTGTTTCTTAGGGTGAGTTTCCATTTTCACTTAACTGGGTGTTGTATCTAATCAGGACCCCCCTTATTTACCCCCTTTGATTTCAGGGCTTAATGCTCCAATGGAAGTGACTGCTAACAGATAGAGTTGTAACCCACCCGCCTTTTGATTGGATTTGCCACTGGGTTCCATGTACACTGTGCTACGTGAAATTTAAAAGCTGAATCATTTTGTATGCAGAGTTGATAGGATTTAAAATACCTTGTTCTCATTTTGGAAACCCAGGATTAATGGAGTACTTCTAACTGTGATAGGCTTGGGCATTGAAGTTGTATGTACATCTTGAGATGTGCTTTTACTATGGCCAAATCATTGGTTTTT
Organism: Tonatia bakeri; assembly: GCA_004024845.1. NCBI lineage: Eukaryota > Metazoa > Chordata > Mammalia > Chiroptera > Phyllostomidae > Tonatia > Tonatia bakeri. The sequence goes on along the minus strand of PVIA01001366.1, from coordinate 237,815 downwards.
TAATCACTAAAAACATCATTTTTTTAATATACAGGATAAAAATAAAAAGGAGGTTTTTGAAGATCTTTGTGTAGGATAGCATTGTGATGTTAAAGTTTATACTCGAAGTTACTCTGGAAATGAGCTAATTAAAATTTTCTCTTTTTTGCATTGATTACCTTCCTGTGTATTGTAGTCTTTTCTATAAGGAAATGTCAGACTAGCCCATCCTTTCACTTTCCTCCGTGTTTAATAGGCATGTGCACTTTAGACAGCACCTGGGAATCGTTTTCTTCTCCCTTTGGTGATTTATTTCTCTATTTGGGGCTCAGAGTGGTACGTGATTTCTGGGCAACTTGCTTTCTTTTTGAAGGACAGAGTCCTTCGCCTAGATTATGTCAAATCACTTGAGTTTTGTGAGGTCGTAATCAGGTAAAGTTCACACAGCGCTAAAGAATCCAAACTGATTAAACCTGGGCAAGGAGGGCTGATGAATACGCCATTGCATTCGCCGGGGCTCCCCCTTCCGTAAGCGTTCTCTCACTGCTGTTTTAAACTTCCAGTGAGTGTGGCTCTCAGGAGGCTCGCATTGAGAACTCCTGTGCTCGTTTTAAAAAGGAGAGAGATGGCTTTATAATTATTATGTAAGAACTCTGAAGTAGGAAATAATACATTGGCTAGGCATATTACAATTACTTTGTCTTGCATCTGGTTATGTTGGCATATTTATTTAATTAAATTCCCTGCTAATTATAACTGTACGTACTTGTGTTAATTATCATTTGCCCAACACAGGAAACTGTAATTCTTTAAAGGAAAGCAACTCTCTTTCTCTTTAAATTAAATTTCAATTTAATATGCTTCCTAAAATAATGGCAGTGACATTTCATTAGGGTGGTAGCTGAAAAATATTTATCTGCATCAGTGAAATTTGGACTGGCTAAAATTTCACAGAGTTGTTTCCATATCAAATTGTACTTAGGAACCATAAAGCTTTAGAATATAATGGTCATCATTGCCAAATCTTTTAAGGGAAACTGTCCTGCCCTCCGCACCTCCCAGTCACCAATCTAGAACAAAGAGGGAGAGAACTAGTGCTTGGCAATGATTGTCAAAGATCTGACAAGTTTACCTTCTAATACGCTCTCTGAAATGTTTGTTTGATGTGAGATCACCCGGCTCACTCGGGTGTGATCACTCACAAGACTCAGTATGTTTATAAGGCGTCCTGAGCTTGCAGATCTTTCATTAGAGTTCAGATAAGATTCCCGGTGGAGTTGGGTCTTTTCCATTTCACTTTGTCTCCTCTCAATTTCAAAATTCTCCTACCTCTATAGTTTTCCCCTTCCTCTCAATCTTTGTCAGACACGAGATATTAGAAAACATACCTCTTTTGTGTAACTGTTCTATTGCATTTGTACTCACTCTTCTTTTTTATTAATTTTTTTAGAGAGAAAGAGGAAGGGAGGGAGAAACATTGATTTTTTTGTTCCATTTACTTATGCATTCACTGGTTGATTCCTGTATGTGCCCTGACAGGGGATCAAACACACAACCTTGGTGCATAGGGACGACACTCTAACCAACTGAGCTACCCAGCCAGAGACTCATTTGCTTGCATTCTTGCATCAGTTCAGAGGGCTTGATTTTAGCCTGTTCTTTTCATCATTTAGTTTAAAACTAATTTCTGGACTGGAAGAATTAGCCAGAGAACTTGAGGTCTGTCCAGAACAAGTCCAGCCTTTGTTAGTATAACGAGAACAGTTTGTGTGATATCTCTGTACCCTGGCAGCCCAGGAGAGTGGACTGGAACGCGCGTGTGTGAACAATGACGACTTCACTGTACTGGTCAGTGGGGGCGGTAGACTCTGTTGAGTGAGCACGTGTGCTGTGTGGCCGACAACAATAAAAAAGTTAAGTAAACTCTCTCTCTGAAATACCAACTTAAATTTTTTTTTGCAATTTAGTTTTCCTGTTTACTCTCCCTAATTTACACCAAAAAAACTTTCTCTCTCACGAGCTTCTTTACCTTTGGCTTCAGACAGAAATGGGTTTAAAATATTCCTCTTCAGGTAAACTGCCAATTTGCTAAGCCTTGGGGTCTTTACGTATCCGATGGGACTATCCATGGTGTCTGCCTTTTACGGCCAGAGAGAAAGTCAAATGACATAGGTAAAGCATCTAGTTTAGACCGTCACCAAGGGTAGGTAATGAACCCTGCTTAGGCAAATGGAAATATACTGCAGTGTTTTTTCAGAGGGATTCCTAGTTGTCATCTGAAATTTGTATTTGGCTCACTGGAGGGTATTAGCTATGAGCTACGAGATAACACTAGTGAATTCCCTGAAATCTGACGACGTGTTTGGGACAGATGTTCACTCGACCACAGTAAGCACTTTCGGATTGACTGCCGTATACCAGGCATTGACCTGTGCACAAGACAGAGAAGACAAGGCCCTCTTCTCCGAAAGCCCTGGTCAAATGAAGAAGTGAGATCGGTAAAGGGTGTTTTCAAAATACTGGAACAAGGTCTGTGGAAGAAAGGTAAAGAGCAGACTATGGGAACCTAAAAAGGAGGGTGTTCCATCAGAGACTGTGACATGTCAACGAAGTCAGGAATTAGGCAGATGAGGACTGGGGCCGGAGGTGGGGGGCGCCTCCAGGGTGCTTTCTGTTGGGATAGAAAGCACAGAGACTTCGGCTCCTGACCTGCCAGAGCCTGGGCTGGCCTCGTGCAAGGCTGTGATCGCAGGCAGGCCCGCTCTCGAACCTCCGAACACCGCTTCCCTCATCTCCACCTCCTGCTCCCCACCAAATGTGCGGGACTGAAACGTGAGACACGTGTAATGAGGCTAACTGCGGCCTCGTGCATAGTTTCACAATAAGTCCATTTACAGCGAACACTGAGAATTTCACTTTTGTTACCACATTTGTTGTTTGATAGCGGCTAAACTTGCCCACCAGTCAGTCACACAATTGCTGGGCTACCCAAGTGGGAAGTTTCATTCCCAATTAATGCGCCATTTTTCTCAGAGACTCAACAGATGTGGTTTTGATCCATCGCATCTTTCTGTCCTGGGGTTGTGTCTGGTTCGCATTCCAATTTTAAAGTCCGTCTGCACACACACTGCGCCTGGAGCTATGTAGCTCGTAGAAGGACAGTGGTTTCTTTCTACTGTTCTTTTTATTAACAACTAAGGGAAACATTTAGCATTTATTTTTTTAAAGACTTGCTTAAGAGAAACTTGTGGTTATTTACTAATGGGGGAAAATATCCTTAAATGCACTGTATCGATCCTGTTTCCTAGAATACAAAGCAAATCTGAGACGGTTTTGGGCTTTTCCTCATTCCTTTCACCATGAATGTCTAATATCTGAAGGAGCTGGTTTGTGTGCAGAATTAGCTTCCAGGTTTGAAGGACTATTAGCAATCACCATGGGGAGACCCACACTTCAATTGTGTCTTCTACTGCTTTTATTCCCCAGAACAGAATCTTTCTCCATCTAGTTATAGCAGGTGCCTTTGTTTCATGGCCTCATCAGCTGTATTTTAAATATGTCCCCCTGTGCCAAGATGAGACATCAAGAAAGTGTCTAATTTTGTTCTGGGAAGGAGTAGAGATTAGTAATTAATAAGCTTGGCAAAACCAACATGTATAGCCTTTCATACATGTGGAATGCCACGTTGATCCCCCATGTAGCTATGTCAGTAAAAATGTCGTAATGTTCTTATAATCATTTTATAATCAAAATACTAGTTAGCTTGTTTTTAGCCACTGAACTCATACCAAGCGTATAGCACGTGTTTATCTTTGCAGTGGGGCCATCACGTAGATGCTAACGTGATACCCAGTTTATCTGTGAAGAAACTAAGGCTTCAGGGAATCAGCACATCACCGCTACCCTGCAGCAGGCGGGGCTAGGACAGGCCCCCAAGCCGGCCCGATTCCAGAGCCTGCGCTCTTAAAAACGAGGCTGGGCTGCATCTTTTTCATTCATCCATGAGCGGCGGCTAAAGCGGACTTTCCACATGACAGTCCTTAGTGTAAACCAAGATTTATTTGCTCTCTTATGATAGTGCTTGTTAGCTTATTAGTAGTTTTGTTTGTAAACATCAGGAGCAGGCTGGTGTCAATGTAGACTTACTAAGATATTTATTCAGCAAGGTTATTTTGCTAATAATAAGCCAAACCTTATACCAGGCGCTGGAATTTAAAAAATAAAAAATGATGCCTCTCGACCTTGAGGAGCTGACAACATACACAAAGATTCCCAGTTCCACAAAGCTCTGGGAAACGAAGGTTCCGTTTATTTTGTTTCCTGTGAGGCTCAGTTAGTGTTTATATCGGGTTGGCCCAAAAGTCAGTTTAGATTTTTTCATAAAATAAAAGACGTATTTTTCCTTTTCACCAGTGACTTTATTGATTTGGATATTTTGAGTGTGTCGGCTGTCTCCCACTATTGGTTTCTAGTGGGTAGAGGCCAGGGGTTCGGCTAAACATCTTCCAGTGCATAAGACAGCGCCACAGCAAAGAATTTGGCCATTTTGGCCAAAATGTCAAGAGTACCAAGAAACTTTGCAAACCACTTTTGACACATTCCATCAGTCACAGCACCTTCCCCACACACTGCACAAATCCTTTTTTGCATCTCACTCGCGTTTTTACCTTTCTTGAATTATTACACCAAAAATGTCGCATATTTTCTTCCATCTCCAGTATTACAATGGCTGCACAGAAGTTCGCCAATTTTGATAAGTTTTTAAAAATGAATGCTGATATGACAGCTGTCACAGTGCAATCTAACAAGATTGTTTCAAGTGAAGTTAAAGACAGCTAAGCACTACTAGAGCCATCACATGGAAAAAAACTAAATGAACTTTCTGGTCAACCCAATATATGACCTGAATTGATACGAGGCTGTATGTGGCCTTGATTTGTGCTTCTTAGTGTAATTTTTATATACGTGCTTGATTATGGGGCACTGCTCCAGATTCTGCTGGAGTTGTTACATAATGAGTGATAAGTCCCCCATTTCAGTCCTGTAAGTTCCAAACTCTTCTCATTTCTGAAATACAGCTGGACGTGAGGCTTCAGCACAGGGAACTCTGGACCCACACAGTGGATGGGGTGCGGGAGCCAAAGGAATGATCACTTGAACTGATTGAGTCAGGAGAGTCACAGAAGAGAGGCTTCAAGCACTGAAAATTGAATTCAACAGAAGGTGGAAGGCAATCCAGGTGAAGGTGAGGTCAAGGGCAAAGACAGTGAGTCATTAAAGAATCTGGCTAGGGTGTCTGTGGGAGACAGGACCAGAAAGGCAAGTCGGCACAGATTTTGGAGGGCCTGGCGTGCCCCAGGGAGTGTGCACGGCTTTTCTCTGAGCCTAGACCCTTGGGGGGGCCTGGAGAGGCCGTAAGCAGAGAGTCACTCATTGAATGTCTGCATTAAAGAATTCCTCCAGGAGGCAGTTTAGCTGTCGTATCTCACAGTGACTCTCCATCTAATGGGCTATGTGAGTTGCCGCTCCCAAGAAATCCACAAAATTGCATCAAACTATGGACTCTTCACACTGCATATTTCCCACTGTAGTGCCATCCTTCCTTAAGGCCATGAGGCTGTCACCTGCATGTTTTGATATGAGGGCCCCAGGGGCAGGTCTACCTCCAAAGGTCTTTCTCCCATGAATCTATTACTGTAGTAGGACTCTCCTACTGGAAATTTATTACATTCATATATTGTTTTTATTTGTTTATCACTTGTTTTTTAATCCATTCAGCCATCAAGTGTTTATTGCACATCTTTAACATGTGTTGCTTCCTCCCCGCCCAACCCCGGCCAGCATAAGAGACAGAGAGGTAATCCCAGCCCCTTGGCCAGGGGTGGGGAGAGGAAGCAGTGGTTTCCTAGCCTAAGCTGTGTAACGAGCACTGTTCTAGAAACTTCACTAACCTTCCAAACAACCCTGAAAGATGGCTGGTAGCTACATCTATTCTATAGACAAGGAATTTGAGGTTCAGAGAAATTACCTACCCAAGTTCACGTAGCTACCAAGGGCAGAACTAAGGTTCTTACTCGGGTTTGTCTTCCTCAAAATTCTGTTCATGCATAGGACCCCACAGGAGAGACTTGGCGTGGAAGGTGGAGTGTGGTTCATGCATTAAGAAGCTTAACTCTCGTGCTGCGGCAGCTCAGAGAGGGATAGAGTGTATCTAGCCGAGAGACTAGGGCGCACTGCCTGCGGGAGGTGACGGTTCTGGAGGGCATCCAGGATGGGAAATAGCCCCCATGCACTGAATTCAAGTTTCTTTCATCTGGAGAGCAGTGTCCTGCTTACAGATATCTTACACAGTGTCTTGGTTACATAAAAGTGTAGTGAATGTTCGAATGAATATTCTCTAATCAAATTTACTCCAGCATAAAACAGTAAATGGGGAGAAATCTCAAGGCGTACTTTTTTTAAAGGTGGCCTTAGGTAAGGTACTTTGGTGACGAAGTCGAGAAAGAAAGCATGAGGGGAAGTGCTGAGGGGAAAAGGTGGCACAATTTTGAGGAGTAAGCCCTGAATTGAGGGGTTCATACTCAGTGGTTTCTCGGTGAACTTCTTGGCTCCAGTCTTTCTCCCAGAGCAATCTTCCTACAACACCTAGCCCGTCGCTTTGCTGCCTTGCCTCCAGCCCTTCGCCACTTCCCCAGTGTAGTCCGACTCTTCCGTGAAGGCGCAGATCTGGCCCTGCGTCTGCAGGGTCTTCCTTTGCTTCGCTCTGGTGACCTCTGTGCCCGGCTCCAAAAACTCACATTCTAGGTTCTGCCTTCCTCCGACCGTTGTCCGGCATGAGCGTCGTCAGCTCTCCTCTGGGCAGTCTTCCCGGAGAGTGAGGTGCTCTGTCCTTTCCCCTGCTCCGTACGCTGTCCGTACTTGTGGGACAGAATCCCTAATAGTTAATGTACTCATTTGTTTACTGGTTGTTGTCCTCTTACTAGACAGTAATCTTTCGAGAACAAAAAAAGCACATATCTTTGTCTCCATATCCGCAGCTCCTGGCACTGTGCCTGATGCGTAGTTTTCACTCAGGAAATGCTCGTTGGGTGGGTGGTGGGTAGATGTAGGGACAAATGAACAGTTTTGTCCTGAGCTGACCCTTTATGTTGCAACCCCGTTCACAAAGTGCGTCGGCCTCGTGGAAACTCTGGGCCAGCTCCACCCGTCTAAGGCCTGAGCACGTAAGACTCTGGACGAGGTTTGGCACCAGAGCTAATGCAGGAAAACCCAGGTTTGGGGGTTTTTATATGGCCATTCATCGCCAGTACTCTCGTGGGCAGATGTAAATAAATATCTGATGTCTAAGCAGGCTGCTGGATTTTATTGGCTCTCGCACATGTCACGTGAAGGGGTTGCTTCTTCCCCTGTACTCAAGATCCCAGCACTTAAAAAATAGAACACAGTCATCTGCGGTGATCACCGAGGTAAAATATCGTGGCTTCCTTTACAATCATTCACACCATGGAGCTTGTCCAGCATTCACCAGCATCCTAGCTTCTCAGCTGATTCTTCAAGAGGAGTTGGAACCGCCTTTCCCGGGAGTGCTGGGCCGATCTTCAGACGCGTGGGAGCAGGGCCATTGCCACGCTGTTCAGTTACTCCTTCTGGGAGCAAGATGGGAACACAGAGGGCTAATGAGTTGGGTCTCAAGTTAGAGGAAGGAGCTGGCAAGCATTGTGCCAGTTCAGTTTGCACTGGGGTCACCTAAGGACTTAATGAATATTTGATGATGAATTTCTTCGTCTTAGTCCAAGGATTTTCCAAATATTTGGCCACAGCCAAGAGTGTACAGGCATAAATACATATATGCATACTATGGACATACTCATATGTAAGCATATAGCACTACATGCAATGCACTCTGATGTTCTTTTCTGTCCGGTTCATCTCATGCTGGCTGTGATGCGCAGTTTGAAAAACACCGCTTTGGTTGTTGTCCGTCACGCAGATGCAGCGGGTACAGAATTTCAGCTCTACTTCCAGAAGGCCCCGCGCTGTGCTGGGTGTGCATTGTCACGGCCCTGGAGGGGGGACTGGGGTCCATGTGGATGTCCTCTGTGCAGAGTCTCACACGCTTCTGTCTGCTGGCCGTCTTCCTCGTACCCTCTGCCTCGCTTGCCGAGGCTCCTCCCTTAGTGGCAGGTTGTCCTGGAGGAGCTGCCGAGTGATCTTGTGAATGGAAAGAGGAAGCGAGGGAAATGACTGACCTTCTGTGTTGATTCAGGCCCCATCCGTCTACGCCCCGCGTTGCAGCACGTCAGCGATGGTCCTGTCTCCGCAACGCAGTCCAAAGAAATTAATCGGAAACTAGATAGCTCCCTAATAGCCACGCTTGTTTTTGCATAATAGAAGGAGAAAAGGATTAAGTTCTTTGTTCTAATTAATAGGAATGAAAATAGAATCTCAATCTGTGGTATGGCAAAATGAGGGAAAATAGGGCTTGTAAGTAATTTTCATGGTTGTTTAAGAATAATTGTTTCATTATTGAGTTAATGGTTTTTACAAACAGCCTCCATTTCCATATCATATTTCTGCAGCAGCTCTTTATCGAGATTGCTCTGGTAGGAGATGACAAGGAGTTGTTTTAACTCCATCACTTGTCTGAAATGCGAGTTGCGAAGTCGTTAGGGGAGGGCGTGCAGCAGGGAAGAATAAGGTAGGGGAGGGAAGGAGGGGGTCAGATAGAAATCAGTTGATTAATAAGACAACAAAATTCATTCACCAGCTTGTTTCAAAGGAGGCTCTTATTATTCTGGAGAGAAATTAGACATCAGATCCCTCATAGGCCCGAGGCTCTGACATGTGTTTTATAATGACAGTTAATTAGATACTGTCTGCAGCAATCATAGGCTGTCATTCCTAATACATTTCTGGGAAGTTGAAGGACAGGAGAAGTCACCCCCGCCCCATCTTCCCCCTTCCCGTAACTGAAATCGGTTGCCAAAATTAACTGTGAATATATGAGGCACAAGTTCAACAATTACACAGCCATTCTGCACATTTCTGTTTCCTACTTAGTATGTGCTCTGCGTCCCAGGCTGTGCGGGCATGCATTTTGCAGACAGAGTTGCTACCGCAGTCCCGATAATACTCAGGAACGCCTCACACAGCAGTCTCTGCCACCTGGTCTCACGGAAGATGCCACTTACCGTGGCAACTTGTGTTAGAACACAGAGAATCTTCCACACTGTTGGGTTCAAACCACTGGGCACCTGCCCCCTTCCAGCTTTACTGAAGCAGAACTGACAGTGCGTTAATTAGAATTATTTATTCCCACATATGTAAACCTCAGATTTGGGTAATGCCTGCAGCAGTACCTGACCTTGATTTTAATTCACCCTTTGGCTGAACATTGTGATAACGTGGCAATACAGTATAGCAGAAAAGACAGTCAGGCACGAGGCAGAAGTCCTGCTCGTGACAACTGAAAATTGTAGATTGTTGAAATTGTAAGAGACCGTAGAAATGACCTAATCCGATCTTTTTATTCACAAAGCAAGGACATTTGAGGCCAGAGTGCTGAAGTAATGTCATGGCAGGCCTGAGCAGAAATGCTTTCTCCTGACTTCAGACTGCTGCACCTTCCCCTGTGGAGCGCCGCCTCCTGCCTCCCCCCGGGTGACTGCAGATCCTGACGCTGTCATGAAGGTCATAAGACCTTCAGTTCCCCCCTCTGCGGGATGGACATAGGAATAACACCCACCCCATTGGGGGGCAGACAGTGAGCAGAGTGGGGGAGCTGCTGCATACTCGTCTGTAGGGCTCCAAGCCGTCTTGGGCTGCCCTCCCATTGCCTCAATCACATCCTCCTCCCCCGTCTATGCTGAGGCCTTGCAGACACACCTGTGGAGGGGCATAAAAAGGCCCTCAGGACCCTTCTGGTTGAAATCCACACTCAGGCACACGTTACCCACTAAGTTTCCGCTTTCTGTTTTAGAGACAGGGCCGCTCAAGTCATGTGCAGAAATCCAGTCTTTTCCAACCCAAGTGATCGTACGGATGTCTCCGGGGCAGTGGTTTTTAAACACAACAGAAGAAGAATTCCCTAGAACATTGCTTAAAAGTAAGGCTTCTGGCTCCCTACCTTCCCTCTGCCCTCCTGCCAACACCCACCCCAAGAGAAAACCTAATGCAGTGGGTTTGGAGCCGCCCTGACCGAAGTGTGTTTGCAAGGTTCGGCTGTGTTCATTCCCACTGCCGCTCCCCGGGCGACCGCCGGGCGATGCTGCTTGCTAGAGCAGATCCCACCCTCACACAGGCTCCCTTCTCCGGGTGCTTCTTTATGGGCTCTGATGAATTTGTGCATTTTGGGGGTTGAAATGTCAGCAGTGAGCTGGGAATCTAAATCCTTGGAGGTACTGGTGCTGTTTTCCCTTGCTCTTGCATAGTCATACCCAAAGCTGCTGCCCCCACTCTCCCCACTCCCCCAACCCTGCCAACTCCACCAACACCCCGTCCACAGCCCTTCTCACCTGAACGGACTACGGGGTCGGTGTCTGTAAAGACAGGTCTGCTGTCCACTACCGGCAGTAGAAACCGCATTTGAGACCTGCTGTTTTGGGGTGGTAGGTGGTTTTCCGTCTCCCCCCACCCACCCTCCTAATAATAGTGCTGTGTTTATACTGAGTGCCTTTTTCTTACATCTGGCCCCCTCGTTGTCGGAGACATTTTCAGAATGCATAGCTGGGATTAAGGGTATGGTGTCTGATACCGCGTGATTATTCTCCATACAAAATAACCTGGTGCCTCGTGTGATTCTCTGCCGAATGCACTAACCCGCCAGGGCCGAGTTGGGAAGGCTGCAGGAGTGCAGTGGGCCACATCCCTGGAGACCCAGACGGATGTGTTGCATTATTCTCAGGCATGAGCAGAAAGTGTACAATTGGCCAGTTCCATATGTGTTCCCATAATGGTTCCCTCGCTTTCTAAATGAATGCAGCGTCCTTCCCAGCTGTGGACTCTTAATGTTTGTAAAGGTTTAAAGATGTTCTAGTGGGAAGTAGAATGACATTGAGTAAAGATGTTGAAAAAAGAAGGCAGTCAAAGATAATGAGATTTTATACGTATGTAAAGTTAGCTTAGACAGGGCCCCGTACACAGCAAGCATTTAATAAGTGCCAGCCCCGGTTGAAGTTGTGTTATTCTCATGCTGTCGCCGTTTCACACAAGCTGTTGCCGATAATCAATGACACGTTGACCGTGAATGTTAAGCATGGAGACTTGAAGGCTTTAAACTTGATTTTTTTTTTTTTTAGGAAAAAAAGCAGTTTTAAAAAACCACTTAGTTCAGGCCTATTTGTGCTTATTATGGTACATGGTGCTTAACTTATGGTCATTAGTTCTGAGTTCATATTTCCACTGGGTTTAATGAATTAGAAGTTTTTAGGTGAATTAAATGGGCCGTGCGAAGACCTTCCCTGGACCAATCTCAGGAATCACCAAGGCTTATGGATAACTCACAATGTCAATTCAAAGTCTGTGATGACTTTTCTCTGAGGATACTAATCCTTCCCTCGGCTTGCTCCCCCCTCCTCATTAGTTGAGTAAATAAAGATGGAAATCTGATCAGCCCCAGTCTGTTACCCCAGCAGTAGCTCCAGGGCACGGCAGTGAGGCAGAGTGCTGCCTTTACCCCGGGCTCCAAGTCTAGAATTTTAAAGAGGCTTTAACTCCTTGTGGAGTCAGAAGTGTGGCAGTTTTTCCAAAAGGTAAACAATGCATTGCAGTTTTTTATTCTCTCTCTTTGTGTTGTCAGAAGCGGGGAATTCCATTTCCCTCCTAAACTCTTCCCTATGTATGCCCCGTGCCAGGGTTTCCTCGTCTCTTTAATCTGCAGCAACCCTGTGCTTTGGGGGAAGGCAGTAGCAGTGGGCGTGGGTAAAATGCACAGCCTCCACGTGGAAGGCTTTCACAGGAACTGGAAGCACGTATGTTGGCCACCTTGTCCTGCGTCACGGGGCAGGGACTTGAAGACACTCGTTAGACCGTTTAATGGAGCAGTCAGTTTGGCGGCCCCACAGTGACCTGCAAACAAGCGGCTTTCAAATCGGAGTACACAGTGGAGCACTGTCCTCGCGCTCCTGTCTTCTAGCTGATCATCCTTAATAAAACTAGACAGGAAGACAAATTAATTTTATCTGCCGAACAGGTAGCAGGTACCGCCGGCAGATTTATGTGCAGCTACACTGGTGTTATCTGGGATACAGTGTCCCCGTGGGCTGGCTGTGGGCTTAGTGTGGTAGAGAGGGCTGCGGACAGTTAGGGCGTCAACATACCCAAGAAGACGTGAGATCTTTTTCCCTGCCCACGTCTCCCGTGAGGCGTCTATGATCCCACCAGCTTGTCCGCTCACTCTCCTGTTGACCGTCCTCCATCCATCTGAGTCATGGCTGTCGGCATTTGGGGATGTTCCAGTATCTACAATGGAACTGAAATTAGACATTCTTGAAAGTTAAATGGATTCCTATGAAGTACAGAATTGGGCTCAGAGCTAAAAGAAATCAGTATTATAAGTTATCGTGAAGGAAATACATCTGTCTTCTCATTGCTTATAACCTTAGTGCACCTGAAGTTCTTGGACATTTATGGGTTGCGTGTGGATGAAAAGCACTCTTAAATCAAAGAAACAAGGTGGAAAAAGGTGCAGATCCGATTCTAGCTGGGCTAAAAGTGAAAGAAAGTGGGAACTTCAAGTTGCAAGCATGATTCTAAGGCATGGGTTGGCTGCTTGAGGAAACTGAGTTTTGGTTTCTTGTTTCACTGTCCCTTTGTTGACTCTCCATCACAGTCTGCTTTCTAGTCCGACCCTGGGGTGCTAGGGGACCAATGGCGGTGTCTTTTATCTTGCCTGCCCCTCAGTGAAGCATCAGTGCGGTGTCCTCCGTACTGGCCGCTTGTCCGCCTCTCCCATTCTGATGCTGCCTGCACCGGCAAGGTTTGTCCATTACTGTCTGTTCTGTATTAGTGTAGCCATCTTTCAGGAGTTCATTGAACATCTTGTCTCTGGTTCACTGGGGCACGTGTTGCCCTGAGCCCGACCCCTTTCTGTGTGTAAAGGGACGGCCAAAGAAGGCTCACCCACCCCTCTGTGGAGGAGGGACCACAGAGCGCGCTTGGTGAGCCGGGTCCATTGTGAATGTGGGCAGGAGTTAGTCATGCTTCTCTCCAGTTTTTAAGATTTTGTGTAATTCATATTTGACTTGTATTCTCTTAAATCATCAATGTATTACTTTTTAAGAGTTATCCAACATTTGAGAGCTAACATTTGGCTCAGAGGAAGCCTGTTCATGTGCCAGATAATCTGGATTAAGTTCAGAAACCTGTCGATTTGGGTCTTCACATGAGTGTTCTTAAAAAAAAGTATGATTTTCTGTGTTTCCATGTTGCAAATTATGGGCCACATATTTGTCCCTTGCTTCATTTATGTCCTCGTAATTTCTTTGCATCTAAGAATAGTTATGTGTAGCTCACTGCCGTCTTAAAAATGTGACACACAGCTGTCCTGTAACAAGAAGACCCCTTCAGCCTTCTGGAGGGGAACCAAGGGAAAACAGAAAAGAGCATGTGCTTTCGCTTCGTCCAAAGTATGAGAGCACCTGAGGGCTGATAAAGTCACCCTGTTCAGTTGTTCAGATCCTATTTCATAGTTTTCTTCTGAATTGGTACTTTACATTTATTCTGCTAAGATTATTGATTTAAAATGATTTTACCAGGTCTTGAATGATTCTTGTTCCCTATGAAGGAGAATTGTTTGAACCCAGTATTTATCAGAATTTCTATTGAGATTAAATTCCACATAACACTTTGTTCTTTCTCCTAGGCCTCTGCTTGTTCCATTCAGAGTGTGTGTGTGTGTGTGTGTGTGTGTGTGTATTAACTTTGCTTACATAGACATAGCTTCACAAGAAATCACCAGGAAACCTTAATACTGATAAAATAGAGATAGAGATATGTGATTTAGACAACCTGAGGATCTCCTTTTGGAACTCACTTTATAATAAAAATACTTCCTACAGAGGGTCACGTGAGAAGCTGCTACTCTGGAGCTGCAAAGTGTCTTCACATTCTAGTGAATGCCATTGTGAAGGACAAGGCGGCGTTACGGGTTTTGGTGGAATCAGGGCGGTCTGATTTGGAATTGTCATAAGGAGTAGATGGGTTGTATGGATGAGAGACACTGGCGTATGGGTAAGAATACAGACTTAAAAACCATCCTGTTTAGGTTTAAACCCTAGCCTAGTCATTCATTAGCTGTGTGGCCTTGAGGAAGCTTCTAAATCTCTCTGTTTTCCAGTTTCCTCACTTTGTACATGGGGATGATAATAGTAGTACCTACCTTATAGGGTGGTTGTGAAGATTAAGCTTGTTCACATACGTGAAGTTCTTAGAGCAGCCTCTGGCCTACAGCCAGGGCACATATACAGCATTTTCTGCTGTCACGAATCATCATAAAGATTGTCTTGGTACCTTCCCTACCTGGGTGGTAATCCCTGGAACTGCATTTTCCTGCACCTCTGCGCAGCCTAGATATTTAGCAGCATTCACTCTTTCTTTATCCCCTATTTTGCCCCTGAAAGACCTATAAAAGTATACTTAATTGATGAGACATTCTTCCTAGGACTGTGCTGTGATGAAGGCAAAGGAAAGGTCCAAAGTATGTAGAGTCAGAGTTTCAACCGAAGGTACATCCTTCTTTCTCTCGGTTCTGAGCTCACTGGGTGATTAATGAGAAAAAACATAAACCAGGTTCCTCATAATTCCCTTATTAACTTTAAACAGGACCTGATCTGTGAGTTTATTTCATTTACGACGTCTCCGCTATTTCTAGGGTGTGGAGAGAGTCACATGGTGGCCACGCACCTGTGCTGTCTCCCCACCGTCCCTCCTTCAGAAAGGTGTCGTGGTCTAACCAGTGTGGGAGCCGTTTTTCCCTTTGTTCTATCCCAGAGCAGAAACAATACCCAGCAGTGATTGCTTTATGTAAACTCCTATTAGTCTGTAATGTAGTCTCTGCCATGTCAGGTTTTTTTTCTTTTAATTTAATTCTTCTAAAATGCTAACAGTGTTTCCCTTCTGATTTGGCCTCATGTGGGCTTCCCCACAGAATTTTAAATAAATTGTTACAGCATTAATTAAGATTTCATGGTCAGGCTCTATTCTATAACAGGTAAAGTAGGAGTTGGCCTCCTCTGTGTCTTCAAATAAGCAATCCTCAAGCATCCTTATGATCTTAGAAGATTTGATGGAACAGAGGATGAGGAAGCAACCAAACAAATTTTATCGATTTGTCTCTGTGGGTATAACTCATATATCAGTGAGCACCTTGGGTGCAAAATTACCTTTGGAACTGAACTTTTCATTGCAAAGTTGCATTAGAAAGGCAGTTTTGTGTTTTGGTAGGCCACAGGACTTTGCCTTTAGATTCTATAAAATTTATACCTACTTGTCATCTTCATTGTTTAAGGGAGAGGTTTAAATACTATGCATTTAACGTCCCTGTCTAGAAGAATGGGGTGTTTTTTAATGACTTTCTCAGTACTGCTAACTCTTATTTTTGCTATAGAGCTGGGTGAGAATTGTGAATTTATGGTACTATAAAAAGCAAGGCGTGAGGGGAAAAAGAGGAAGAACAAATATCTTAGAAACTCTGTTTCTTGACACTTTTCAGAACTCACCAGACTGTTGGCTCCTTGGGGACATTTCAGTTATTGATATGCGGGTCAAGGGTCGTCCGGACGTTTGCTGTGGAGCAGGGCGCGTGCTCTGGCAGGTCACAGAGCTGAGGCCGTCGCTAGAGGGGATCGGTCTCGTTTCACAAGTGATGGTCGCTAATAGTCCCGTACAGTTGGCCACGGTTTCAGTCCTGCTCATCAAGCAGTGCCCGAAATACCTTAACATTCATAGGTAACATAGTTTCCAAAAATACCCCCCCTTTTTTCACATTTGAAATAATTTCTTATTTCTAAGAACGTGTTAGCTTCCTTGGCTCAGAGGAAGTCATCAATCCAGACATTGCTAGTCATTTGTCAAAATGCTGCATTAGGAATGGTCATATTTATGCGTATCTCGGTTTACTAAAATAAATGTAACTTCTGAGGGCATGCAATCAAACTAGTTAGATACCTGGGCCTCCAGGCTTACAAATAAGCAAATATCCTCCCTGGTTTTGTAAAATTGTTAAATTATTTCAAATTACACAAATGCACCTATTCTTGGGGCCTTGAGGGCATTGGCATTAATCAAAGTGATGCAAGATTCGATTAGAAATTATCAGATGCTCCCCACATGCAGATCTCACTAGGCAAGGAGTTTCTTCTGCAGTAATCTCCTTGAGTGGATGAGACACAGTCAGGCGGACTGGAAGCTATCAAAGGGCACGTTGCAAATCGGGGCAGAAAAACGGTCCCAACATGGGGCCTTCTTTGCAACCTCGTCTGTGGCAGAAGTGGAGCCTGGGGCAAATCGCACTTTAACGGGTCCCCTAAGACACGTTCTTTTGTAGGTAAAATCTGGTTAAGTGAATGCCAGGAATTAATGTCCTTAGGTTCAGTGTCCCCAGCACCTGGCCACATAATACAAGTGTACTGCGCATGTTGGTTGAGGGGTGTGATACCAAAGGTCCAGGACATTGGGAGACGAGAGAAATCTCCACAGACCCGCCCTATGGCTGCAAGGGCGCCCACTGGTGGATTCTGCCGTGGTCAGATGCTCGGCCACTGGAGAGGAGGGTGAGAGAGTGGGAAGACCCGTGTCCACGAGGATGTTTATCTCATGGGAGTTCTATGAAGATTAGTCATGGAATGTATGTAGCAATTTATATAGTTCATAGTATTCAATAAGTGATTTTTTTTTTTTTAGAACCTCTGTAACTCACATCCTCAACCACGGATGTGAGCCATTTTATCCCTTGGCGACTTTAGGTCTTTGCCCCTGCCCAGGAGTGGAGAACTTAGGGCACCCACCGTGTCTTCATAGGACCCTTAAGTCTCTTTGCTGTGCAGGCTGCCACGCCCAGTGCCAAGACCAGCCTGGCTGGTGAGACCCAGGGAGCAGGGACCGTCTGTCATTGCTGTTGAAAGAGTAGGGCACCATCATATGCTCATGTGGACTTTGGAGCTTACGTATGAAACTCTGCTATGTGTGACATCATGATATCAACCCATGGCCTTGGCCGTCATGCCACTTGTAGTTCCCCTAGGTCACAGGGACGTCCAGCCTGCAGCTCGCAGGCCGCATGCAGCCCAGGATGCTGTGAATGCAGCCTTACACAAAATTGTAAATTCACTTACAACATTATGAGAAATTTTTGTGACTATGTGTCGCAGTGTATTTAACATGTGGCCCAAGACGACTCTTCTTCTTCCAGTGGAGCCCAGAGTCGCCAAAAGGTTGGGCACCCCTGCAGGACATAACTGCTTCTATGGGCAGTGAATCCTGTGTGATTCCTCATGGCAGGAGGCCAGACTGTTCATCTTGCTCACCATGCCAGTTACCCATCCTTTTGTGCTCTTGAACTCTGGCAGTTAAGTGGTACAATAAAGTGTGCGTTCAGTGAACTGTGTGGGGAGTTGGTGTGTGGGATTATTGCTTGTAGGTGGTTTTAAACATTCTAAATTATTCAGAAGGGAGGAAGGTTCAGATTTTGACAGACTAACAGAAATACCTTAGTGTCTTCTTCCTTTGCTATGATACAGCAGTGGGACATGTTCTCAGTAACAGGAGATAATACAGAGCTGTGATAAGTTTGTGTTTTGCTACACTCGTCTGTGTGCTGTAGCTGCTCAGACTCTTAGCCGACCTAGTGGCAGCGAGTACCACGGGAAAGTGTTATGCGGTGGATGAAATGCGCATTTATTTTTGCCTTGTTTCGATTTGTTGTCTTCAGGTAATTTACAAATATGATACATTCCTCATACCCCCATCCTTATGTTAAACATATTGAAAAAGACCTTTAAGACAGAGACAGATACTTTTTCCAAAAGAAAGGGTTTACCGAGCCATAAATAAACCCTTTCTAGCCAGAGAAGGGAGCAGGTCCTGAGGCGTGTAATCTAAACCACCACCATCCAGGCTACATGGAGAAGACAATATGTCTGCCTTCCTGGGGTCGATGGAGCTCAGTTGTACAATGAGTCTGGGGAAGAAGGAGATACGCTTTTTGAAAGAGTTTACATTAGATGGTGGGGCCGGGGGAGTAGAGGGGAAGCGGGGAAAGTTCTCAGATAGGGAAATAGCCCAGAAGGAAGAAGTCCTTGCTGCCTCTGGAGTAGCTGTGGACAGCAGTTCAGAAAGTTCATGCACAAGCAGGATGCACTGGCTTCTGAGAGTCGGCTGTTCTTTCTGGAAAATTGTTGAGTAGCTGTTCGGAAGTCGATTCAAAATCGCCATGTACATGGAGGAGCATGGGCAGCGTTTCGTAGGGTCCAGCCCAGGGCTGCTAACTGAGTAACTGATTTCTGCACCCCCCCCGCCCCCCTCCGGCCTACTGTAATCTAATGTAGGGCATCTCAGGGGGTTCCTCTTGTCCCCCTTGTTCTTAAAGGATAGTGATCGTTAGTTTAAATTAACATCCATTTTAACTGTCCTTTCATTTTCAGTGATAACAGTTATGAATAATTATTGTTAATTCAAATCAATAAAATGTTTTATTTTGCCATTTAATTTTTTTTTTCTTACAGCACTTTCTCACTTGGTTAACATTACACAAAGTATCTCTTAACCCTCATTATTTCTTACTAGGCCAAAGGTCAAGTGCAAGTGCTTGTCATGGTGCATAGCAGTTACTGAACTGTTAACAGTTAAGGCTTTAAGAGACCATTAGGAAGACAGCGCATGTACCTCTGATACCTTAATTTGGTCCTCCAAGTGAGAAAACACACCTTAATAAGTATTTAGTAGGTGTGTTGACCTGATGGTCATCTGCCTTCTGACCTGGACCCTCAGTCTTTGCCTCTCTGGGTTTCATCCCCATTTAGCTGGGTGATAGACGGAGAATCTCAGACACCCACATCCCGCTGATGGAGCACCAGCCCTGACCTGTGCCCGTGTCTCTTCCTCCTTCCCTGCAGTCAGCCCCTCGAGTCCACGGCATCGCGCATGGGCTCCGCCAGGGAGCTGACAACACGGGCTAGTCACAACGGTGCTTTCAGGTTTTTCAGAGTCTGTAATTAAATGACATCACCAAGTCTTAAATGCATCTTCTGTGAAAGTCAGAAGGCGAAATTGCCCATTAAAGAGAGAAGAGCGTTCGTTGCTCGGTGTTAAAGAGTCCGGAGTTTAGCGTGCTCAAGAGTCACTCCAGGCAAGCCGCGGAGAGCGGGCGGTGCGCAGAATGGGTGGGTGACGGGGGCTGGTCGGCCGTGCAGTTCGGAACAAGCTGTGCGAGAATCACAGCTGCACTTGGGCTGTTAAAAAAGGAAGGCATTTAAAAAGTTTTTCTCTGCCAAATGCAGTTAACTGCTTGGCTGCTGGTTGTAACTCTGAACAGCTGTGCTACCGCAGGCAGCAGCTACAGGAGCTCAGAACGGTATATTACGGTTAACAGGAGTGCAGTGCGGTGAGGCCAGCACCGTGGATTCCGTTCCCCTGGAACGAGCTACCCCCACGGGGTGAACCGCCAGTTGTTGTGTCTCCAGCCCCAGCCCGCTGTCTCCCGCATCACCGCCCTACAGCAAGCAGAGGGGATCTGCAGGAGAGCCTCTGTCCGTCAGTGCACAAGTGGCACCGCCATTGCAGTGATGCTTACATCTGTGTCTGCTTCACCCGTGTGGCTTAGTACATAATTTGTAGAATGAGAGTATTATTACTTGTGCTACAATAAGAACCATTTATGTAATCTTCATTTCTGTCACACCGCTCCTAAAACCCCCAGCGTCTCTGGAATGAGGCGGCGCCTTCTGTGTGCTCCGGAGATGACTGGTACCTCTGGGTGGGCAGCTCCGGCATGCGAACTGGCTGCCAGAGGGCCAAGGCATGAGTAGGGGGTTGGAGCTCTCCCCCACCCCTCCCCCTGCCTCCTGGGAGGAGATGAAGGCTGGGGATGGAGTGGGTCACCCACGGCCAACAGTCTGATCAACCGTGCCTATGCCAGAAGCCCACATCAGACCCCCTAAACAGCAGGACTCAGAGAACCTCCAGGTGGGGACATGCGTCCACGTGTCAGGAGGGCGGCGCCCCCAACTCCACTGGAACAAGACATCCTGCACTCTGGCCCTGCCACACCCGCCCTCCGTACCTCTTCATCTGCGGTTGCTTTGTTCCTTCCTAACAGACTGGTGACAACAGTGAGTTCGCTGTTTTCGCTCTGTTCTGTGAGCCAGTCTGCCAAGTTACCGAACCTAAGGAGCGGGTTGTCGGAACCTGGTTTATAGTCGGTCACTCAGAAGTAGGAGAGGCCTGGGGCTGGCGATAGGTTTCCAAAGTGGGGACAGTTCTGTGGAATTGAGTCCTTGTGGAGTCTGACACTAACTCTAGTTAGTGCCAGCATCGGATCGAACCGCTGGACACCCAGCCGGCGTCCAGAGAGTCGGAGGATTAATGGCAGGCATGGAAAAACCTGCACGCTGGGCGTCGGAAGTGTGAATAAAGCCCACTCGTACTTGTGCGTGCAGCGTTCTCCAGCTGTCAGCTGTGCTCCCTTTCACAGACAGTCATCCAAGCACTTGATCAAGTCTTAGCTTTTTCAGTAACTCCTTTCTCTGCTACTTCTATAGAATCGAGAAATGTTTTCAGTGGGTGCTTTTTCTTCATGTGTTTCTGTACCGTAATTTGAGACTTTCATCCTTTGTCTTCGGAGTAATTTGGAACACAGCACCGAGAGATGGAGGAACCAGGATGCCCTGACAGAATCCTTTCTTCCTCACCTACTTTCTGGAAACTGCCTGGCCCCTTTCATCCGCAGCCCTGAGAATGCCATTATCTCCAGGCACCGATCCAGGAGGTCGAAGGGGAGATGAAGGAAGGAAGCGGGCACATGTTTTATGTTTGTGGTTTTACTTTAGAAACACTGAGAAGTGTTTCTACTTCACATCTCAGTCTCTTTTCCAATATACCAGCTGTATCAGTGAAAGGTTTTTTTTTTTTTTAACTGTAAGGAAAAGAAGCCAGTATCAAAAAAAAAAAAAAAAAGGAAAGTCTTTGAAAGGACAATAGAGTGTCTCAAGAATCCAGGCTTTGGAAGGACGGAACCCAGGGCCTCTCCGGGGACCTCAGGAGGAGGAGTCCGTGAATCTCCCCTCTTTGGTGCACCCACTATGTGACCCAGGCTTCGCAGTTTGGCCAGACGTCTCTTGACCCTGCACAAATCATCAGCACTCAGACAGGGCCACACAGTGGGAAACATAGCTTCAAAGCATCTACCCTTCTGGGATTCTGGATTCTTCTCTGAGTGGGGGACTGGTTAGGCCACCCCAAAAGTGTCCATGTTGTTACTAAACATGGTCCCAGAACCTTCATTTTAGTTCATCAAAAAGCAAATGTCTCCCTGACCAGTGTGGGTCAGTTGGTTGGGTATTGTCCCACAAAGCGAAAAGTCGCCAGTTCGATTCCTGGTTGGGGCACATGTCTGGGTTGTGGATTTGGTCCCTACTTGGGGCACATACCAAAAACAACCAGTCAGCATTTCTCTTTCACTTCAATGTTTCTCCCCCTCTCTTTCTCCCTCCCTTCTCCTTTCTCTAAAAAATAAATAAATAAAATTATTTTTTAGTAAAGTAATTTTCAGGTAGTTTTCTAGACCAGTATCTGTTCCAGAAATGTAATGAAAGCTCTCAAGGCACATTCAGGTACCTGAGAAGTTTGGAGTGGTAGTTCCACAAAGCATTTTTGTCCAGGCTGAAGGTCACATAAGCGGGCCTACACTCTGTCACTTTACGTTTTGCTGACCTTTATTCAGTTGTTGGCCACTCCCTCCCCCATCCAACAAGGACATAAGATCCAACAGTGAGGCCTTCATCATCCTGGCTGTTACAAGACGTATGGCTCATCTGTAAGAACATACAGTGTGATGCATATTCAGTTTTCATTTGTGAGTATTCCGGCAAAGAGGGAGGGAAACCCCCAAAGACCCATATACTTTCTGCCCTGTCAAAAACGTACAATAATAAAATTAGTTCACCAATCTATCTAGCCAGCCTCTGCTGTGTTCAGAGTATTGTGCTAGAATTATGGAGAATTTAAGAAAGTTGGACCAATTTCTGAATTCAAATAGCTTACACTGTAGTTGACAATGTATGACGTGAACACAGAATTAGTTCGTTATACTTCACGGGTGTGAATAAATCCCAAGTGATTAGGATTTAGATGGGAAGTGCTGTAGACAGGAAAGAAGAAAGATCCACGACTAACAACCATGATAAGTAACGTTTACTGAGCACTTTTTATGGGCCGTGCCATTCGTCCCTCCACATACAGGTGGCGCTGCAGGTAAAGCAGCCGGCCCCTAGAGGCTAACTACTTACTCAGGGTCCCACGGGTAGTAGGGCGGGACCTAGGTCCTTCTTCCCAGTACTCGTATTCCTAATTATGACTGTTCTCTAGAGTATGCCATCTTTTAAGGAATTTCCTAGAAGAAAGGAGAATGAAGTCCATACATACTGAAAACACTTGTTTTTAATATGTTACAAAAATGGTTAGGTTTTTGGTTGGTTCTCCCCCTCCCTCGCTGCTGCTGGTGCTGCTGCTGCTCTGCTGAATCTGCCTTGCCGCCTCCGCCTCTGACTTAGGGTGTCTCAGACGAACTTCCTATATTTTCTAAGTTTTTATCTGCACTGCCCACATGATCTCTCCATTTAAATGTCATCCAGATTTGTCCAAAACGAAACTCGTCATTCCTCCCCAAGCCTGTTTCTCCTACTGTCTTGCTCATCTCAGGAAATGCCACCTCCACCCTCCCATCTGCTGGTGCAGAACTCCGCATGCCGTGTCGGTGCCTCTCGTTTTTCACGCCCCTGGAAGGTTGCAGACCCATCTCGGGTGTCCACCTTCAGGCTGCACTGACTCTGAACGATGGATGCAGGACTCAGGGCGCCGACTCCTCACACAGCCAGAAATCCACATAAAACTTTGACTCCCCCGGAACTTAACTACTAATGACCTACTGTTGCCCAGAACCCTTCCCGATAACATAAACAGCCCACTGACACGTGTTTTGTATGTCACATGTATTATGTACAGGAAGTTTGTATTACAGCTGCAAACCTGCTTTTGCCCACTCCTGTACTGTATTCTCACAGTTAAGTAAGCTAGAGAATAGGAGATGTTATTAACAAATTATAAGCAAGAAAAAAACACATTTATAGTACTGTACGTATTTATTGGAAAAAAAATCCACGTCTAAGTGGATCTGCACAGCCCAAACCTGCATTGTTCGAGGCTCAGCAGTCTGCGGAGAATCTGCCACCTCACACCACCCCCCTCCAGTGCTGCCACTCTGACCGGGCCGCTGCCGTGTCCCATCTGCGTGCAGTGACAGCCTGTATTCTTCTCTTGCCCATTGTTCTCTGGTGTCCGTACAGACAGCCAGAGGGATCTCGTGGAAACACAGAGTGAGTCACGGCACTCTGTTCAGATTCTTCACCACGGCCTGTGAAGCCTCCGTGACCTGGCCCTTCCTGACCACTCAGATGTCTTCTCTCACCACTCTTTGTCCTCCGCCTGCACCTACACGGGCCTCCGTGCTGCTCTGCAAACGCAGAGGATCCGTTCTTCCTGAGGACCATCGCACTTGTCGTTCCCCCATCCCAGAGCGCTATGTTCTGGATCCCTATTGCACTCTTGACTTTACTACGGTCTCTGTTCAAATGTCACCGTCTCCAGGGGCTCCCCCTGACTGTCCTGTGTGGAAAAGCAACCGCTAGTCTTTTTTCACACCCTGGTCCCCTTTATTTCCCTTCATGGCATCTGCCACCCCTGGCTGCACGTCTGCCTCACCTCTGGCTCCCCTGACCAGAATGCGAGTTGTGTTAGCTGGCAACTTTGTCTTTTGGGTCCCCAGTATCTAGGGCATAGGTGGCAGGCACAAGGCCCGCAGGCCAAATCCGGCCCTCCACCTTGTTTTATCCAGCCCGGCACCTTGTTTCTACCCAGTGGCGGTGCCAGGCTCTCGCTTAACTGTTCAGGAGTAGTTACAGTTATACAGTCCTAAAATTACATGCAGCCCTTTGAAGGCACCCGAGAGGCTGTTGTGGCCCCCCCGTGAAAATGAGTTTGACACCCCCAATCTAGGGCGATGCCTGCCCTGCAGTACATGCTCAGCAAGCACCTGTGCACTGATCAGCAGTTGGGTTAGATGTTTATTCGGCACTAAGCAATTCAGTCATTTTAAGTACAACTCCAAGAATCAAACATATTCATCTTCAGCGGTGACACAAAAGAGCCTGGTCCTTGAAAGTGCACTGTGCAAGCCCAGGGCACGGGCAAATTCTGGAGCTTCCACAGGGAGCCCTGAAGCTGGGCTATGTGATCACTTAATGAATATTTGCTAACTCAAGATCAGCCAGGCACTGTTGTAGGCTTGGGGGGAGGCTCAAAGAGATGGGGCGCCAGCAGGCGAGCAGCTCCAGCAGTGACATTGACTCTCGCTCGTGAAGTACGGAGAGATCATAAGGAAGGCCCCGCACCTTCCGCCTGTGTTTGGCCACCGTTCCCTGGCGATGCCATTG
The DNA here is from genome assembly GCA_004024845.1 of Tonatia bakeri. NCBI lineage: Eukaryota > Metazoa > Chordata > Mammalia > Chiroptera > Phyllostomidae > Tonatia > Tonatia bakeri. The sequence goes on along the minus strand of PVIA01001366.1, from coordinate 213,135 downwards.
TCCCTGCACTCCAGTACCTCTCTGGACAGCGTATCACCTAGTCCCTAAGCGCCAGAAGATCCAAAGATTCTTTTGGTATTCTGTTAATGGTTTGTGGTTAATTTAATTATTTTTTATACCAACCCATGGCCTCTGAAGTGTTATGTTTAGTCTGGCTTTCAGTCTTATTTGGATTGCCTCTTTCCTCAGATTAAAAAAGAAAACTTCATTAGTGATTATGAATGAAAATAAAAATAGTGATAGCAGGGGAACATAAGCTAATGAAGAGCCTAGAGAAGGCATTTTACACATCAGAAAGCAAACGTCATGCATCAGCTGATAAGGGGATAAAGAGAAATCAGTGTGTCCGTACAGTAGAATACTATTCTGCAATAAAAAGCAGCAAAGTACAGGTACATGTGAAAGCATGGATGAGCCTTGGAAATACGGTACTAAGTGAAGAAGCCAGTCACAAAGACCACCTCTTGTATCCATTTGTATGAAAAGTTCAGCACTGACAAGTGCACAAGTAGACTAGTGACGGCCAAGGGCGGAGGTGGGCGGAGCTGCGGGGGGATGAAGAGTCACTGCGAGTGGATACAGGGCTTCTCCCGGGGGTGATGGAACTGTCCTAAAGTCGGTTACGGTGGTGGCCGCACAGCTCTATGGAATGTGCTGAAAGCCACTGAATTACACACCTTAAATGGGTGGGTTACACGGTATGTGAATTATATCGATAAAGACGGAAGGAAGGGGAGCAAGGGAGGGAGGGAGGGAAGAAGGAGAGAGAGAGAGACTAAGATTCTTTGAGAAAGGGACAAAAAAAAGAAATTCTGTCCCCGAAACGTCCCAGAACACAGGCTGAGAAAATCGTTGTCATCTCCTTCGGCCTGACGCCATGCGTACGCTCTCCACTTGGCGCCACTTTGCGCTTTGCTGCCTTCGTTCCGTTCTGTGTCACTTCTCCCTCCCCACCCCTCACCACACAACGGCACGTGTTTTCCTCTTGCCTCGCAATCTGTCCAGTTGTTAGTTTCCAGCAAGCTTCCGGATACAGTCTTATAGTCTGCACACTAACAGTGAAGGATTACCATTTCATGGGAAAACAAAACAGTGCAACGTATTGGAAAGAAGACCGGAAGAGGGTTTGAAAGACTTGGGTTCTAGGCCTCCGGTTGACCTAGGGACATCCTTGGTCCAATTACAAAACTCCAGCCTCGGTTTCTTAGTCTGGTTATGAGATTGTGCTTCCATTATAATAATGGCAGGTTGACTGATCAGTCCGAGCCTCCCTGTTTCGAAGGGGAAGTGTCAGTTAGGTGTCGGCTGTGGAGGCAGATGGGGAAAACTCTCTCTTTTCCATTTCAGTTTCTAGGACACACTGTTGTTGGAAGTCGTGAGAGACTTCCTGTGCAAGTCGTGCACTTCCGTCCGCACAGCTGCATTATACAGATTTGATCTGCCCCTTCATCTTAGACACAGTCAGCATGCCGACCATCTAGCTAAAGTGCCCAAGAACCTGCCACTTTTTCTGGATAGTGAGCTCTTCAGCCCACTGACCACGTAATTAGAAGAAATACATATTCTCATGTAACAAACCTGACACCATTAGCGTTAGGCGTCTCCTAAGGGAGTCAGAAGCTGCCTCCAGCCTGGTAAATAATGAGCACAGAACTAACACCACCTGACCTTCCCAGCAGAAGCGAGAGGCAGCTACGTTACCGTCCACAATGTGGTCAGTGAGTCAGTGGTTGCTGAATGAGCTGCAGTTACCCCAGCTGGAGGAGAGACACGCTTTCTTAGGAGCAATAGAGCATGCAGTCATGTGTACGTAGACAGAAAAGGAATCTGATGAATTGATTTTCACTGCAAAAGTTTGAGAGATGTCTTCACCTGAGGCTGCCTGGCCGTCCTACAGCTTTCAGCTGCTGGGAGTCTCTGCCCATCCCACTGGGCACACTTATGTGTTGCTAAGCACCAAGTAGGGTGAAACAAATGATGCGAAAACATGGGGGTGATTACAGTAACACCTCACATTGCACCGGAGCGAGAGAACTTTTACACTTGATAGAAAAGTTGAGGAGGTGATCTGCCTTTATTGCAAGTTCATGTGTCAGCCCCATTCCTCCAAGTCTTAGTTTGTGCGTGGCCACGTGCATTCCACTTAAAATAAATAATTAGGCAGATTCTTCATATCATTCGTCCCCTCTTACCAGAGCTGGGTTATTCTCTAGTTTAAGATTTACGAGCAGCCCATAACTGAAGGGAAGAAATCATGACTGAAATATTCTTCAGTTTCACAAAACAAGCCTTTCCAGATGGAGGTCTGCAGGGAGAGGATCTCACGGCCTGCAACAGGGGGTCCTGTGGAACCTGCCTGTCAAAGAAACAACGTTCCTTTTCAAGCAGGTGGCCCCATAGCTCTCACACACATTACACTCAGAAGATGGGAATCAGAAAAGGCATTTAAATGCAACCCTCTGAAGCGTGGACGGAGATGTACATTACCTCAATTGAGTTATCAGTGTAAATATCTACTTTAGCTGTTGACATAATTAGGTTTCAGTGAAATGAGATGTTCATGTAGATTAGGGAAGATGTGGGAATATTTTAATCATTGAAGTATAATTTTTTTAGGGCTGGATATCAGGGACTGGTTTTGAACTATGGATCCTTTCGTCTCCACTTGGAATGGTAAGACATTCATGTCTTAGAACTAGGTGGAGGCTGACAGCTGGTCTCATTCAGTCCAGGAGTCCCAGCTTCTAGAAGCCTGGGAAGTTGGTGGTAAGCTAGCTTCCCAAGATATTTTCAGGATATTCGTGAGTATGGACGCACTCATGATACGGCTGCAGAATCACACATAGGTCTGTTTGCATTTGAGTTGGAGTTACATCAGCTCACGGTGCGGCTCCAAAGAGGTCGGGGATCGGTCGACCTGGCTCACTTATGTGTCATAGGGTCTCCCAACTGCTAGGAACTTGAATGTTGGTTGGCTGGATGGTTGGACAAAGAATAAAAGAACTGATCAGAGATTGTTTTGGCATAAATTCGAATTAATTTTTTAAAGGAGAAATCAATTACTACTTAATAAATGCAACTCAATTAGTAAAAATATTTCCAAACAAAAATCTCAGTGAGAGTGAATTAGTAAAATCAGTTCTTGATGTATAAGCTGCTGTCAGCAGTTCAGAACTAGGGTCCAGAGAAGTTAATCAGCTTACTTCATGGTGAGCAGCAGGTGGTGGCAGAATCAGAATCGGGAACTATTGGTCCAGGATTCTCACCACAAACTGTATCATACACAACATACCAGGTTTCTTCATATGTTTGATTTTTATGAAATAAAAATGTCTAAGATTTAGAAATCAAACATCTGTGACTCTAGGTAAAGATAACCTCTGTAGTTGCCTGCTCACTTTTATTCTTATGGATGGCATGTGAAAACTGGATAGAGCTTTTTTTTCACATGCAGATGAGACTCTTCTTAGGGGAATTTTGTGGTTTAGGGAATTGGGGGAGGGGCAGGCTACAGCTTCCTTTGGGACTCTGTAGACAGACCTGGGCCCTGAAGAAACACGTGCAAGCCCAGACCCCTGCAGTGTTAAACACAGTGACAGGTGGTTGCTTCACAGACCTTGAGGTGAGGTCCCTGGTCTGGGGACTCGGCCGCCATTCCTTCTGTCCTGGCCGTGGTTTGGGAAGCCCTCTTTAGGGCTTTCCCATTTGCTTCCACTCAGATCGGAATTAAATGGCCCATGATGTTTTAGCTTGTAGAACACCCCAAAAAGTACTTCTCAGTGTCCATAGAAGATGATTGTTTTATTAACAACTAAGGCGATTTTATTTTTTCAGAATATGGGAAATGGAAAAAAAAAACCTGCTGTAGAGGAAAATTGTTCAGAGGAACAAAAATCTAAATTACTATGCTATGACGAAGCCATAAATGGAGCACTTGTAGAATATGCATTTTTATCCCAAAATGGATCTGTAAGAACTGAGACAATTTCGATGCTCTGGAAAAATGTATGAAATAAAACGTGTTTATAGTTCTCGAGAGGAGGTTTTGAAAGCAGTAGCAGCATGAGGTTGTCTGAGTGGCTTTGCAGGCTCGTCGGCAGAGAGCCAGACAGCGAGCTGTCTTCCCAGGGTGGCCGGCCGGCCTGGGAGCACCAGCAGGACTGGTGCAGGAGGGAAGGGCAGGTGGACGTTCGCTGGCCTTTTCCGAGGCAGGCTGGCCCGCCCCAGCCCACCCTTTTTCCTCCTTCCCTGTGGGAACGGGTCGGCAGTTGGGAAAGCAAGCGCAGCGTGTTTCGTTGGCAAATAAGGATGTTAACGAGCGGCAGGCCCGCAGAACCCTCAGGGGAACCTGAGCAGGGAGCCTTCCCACCGCATTTCATCGTCGTCACTGACGATTTTGTTACTGGTGGTTTCAGGAGAGTCTGCCTGTAGGTATCAGGTGCCTCACGTAACTGGCCAACAGCAGGTCGCAAATACACAACTCCAGAACCACTTCAGGCTTTCCCGTTTCTCTCCTAACACCAGTATAAATGTTTCCCTTGCCTCTTCTGAGTCTTTTCTTCCTTAGTCTCTCCCAATACAGAGGAAGACTGAATGAAGAGTTAGACTCAAGGAAACCTAGGCAAGGAAGCCATTTTCTCCATATACCTTGTCCATTATTTTGCTGCCGACTGGGTTTTTCCCCTGCTTTCCACTCTGTAGTCAACATCACAGCCTTCATGAGGCTTCTAGTGCTCCTGACTCCTAGTTGAAAAAATAACTCTTCCAAGACACCGTATCAAATGCGTTCAAGTGACTTGAGTAATTAGGGTGGTGTTTTCATCTTTGTTGTCCAGATGAGTTGTAGACTAAGTGTCTCTCTCCCATTTTACTTTTTATTGAATTTATTGGGGGCAATGTTGGTGAATAAAATTATATTGGTTCCATGTGTACAATTCTATAATACATCATCTGTATATTGTATTGTGTGCTCACCAGCCCAAGTCAAGTCTTTTTCCCCCACCCTTTGTTCCCTCTTTGCCCTCTCCTGTTCGCTCCCACTTTAAATGTGCATTACATCAGAAAGCCACTGCCAGCCAACCCCTTGTCGGCTATTTCCATGACATTGGTGTCCCCTGGCCTCCTGAGTGACCCTGGAAGCACAGCCTGCCTCTTCTGCTTTGTAATTCTTACTTAATTTTCAGGGTCTGTAAAATCTCAGAATTAAATCACCCCTTTCCTGATTTTGAACTTCAGTTACTAGGCTCTCTCATTTCTTCTCTTAGCATCTGCGAGGCACTGTCCTTAGTTCAGCTCGTTCAGGTTTGAGCTCTTTCAGCCCAGATGTTCCTTCCGTCATTTTATCAGTTCCCTCGGAAACTGCCCCAGCTGCTGATAACAGCCTGGATGTGTCGCGGGCGACTGCCACCGGTCGCCGTCCCTTCCTCCAAGGTGGCACTCTGGCCCCACTGAGCGTCCCGCAGTCCAATCACTGGGTTTCGAGGCAGTGCTCACTGTGAGTGCTTTCTTAAGTGTCCAGAGAACTTAAAAAAAAAATCAGGTATTACACAAGCAAGTTCATATATAACTATTGTTGAATGTAACTATTGCCCACAATGAATAAGGAATGAGGACACTGAGAAAAGGGAAAACAATGGCTTAATGGGCCTGCTTTTCCTTTAACCACAACCATGAAAAAATATAATCCTCATTAAAGGGCTATAAAGTTGTCTGCGTGAGTGGTTCGATACACTAATGTCTCCTGGCTTTTAGTGCCATTTTAGTACGTTGACCCTGCAGCTGGGAGTGTATTAGTCTTGGTGGCCTTTGGAAATGAATATTCATTTCCTTTCAGGGCCCGGAGGGGATTACTCTTAGCAATGAGGAAGGCTGAGAAAAGGCCAGATCGGGGCAGCCTCCCACACTGAATCATGGAAGACCGGGCTGTGCCTACTCTGAGGGTCTGTGAGGTCACCAACTGAGGAGACTGAGGCCCCGGCTCCACGGCGGCAAATAGGGCAGCCAGGCTGGGACCCGGGCCTTTCAATGCCCAGGCCGTAGTCTTTCCGTGACACCACGCTGCCTCCATGTTAATTTGCCTTTTTCAGTCCTCAGGTTCTAAACCACTGAAAGCGTGAAATGCCCAGTATCTCATTCGAATTGGACCCTGGTTTGAGGCGCTTGTAACAAAGCTACTGAGGGACAGCAGAGGAGTGGAAAGGGTTTCTGTCAACCTCAGAGGTTCTTGGGAGTAAACTCTCGTATCTTGAGACATTCATTTCACCAACTAGACCACAGTTTTTCCTTTTCAAAAATTACCGTCATGATTATTAATGACTTAAAAACATCTGTGAGCTGACTTACGGAGAATTTATAGAACACCTGTGACGGTGCTTCCGCGTAGATTCATTTCCTGCGTTGTTGGCAAGCGTCCTGTAGCGGTGTGTAGGGTTCCCTCATTAAATACTTAGGATTGGCCTGGCCGGGTGGCTCGCTTGGTTGAGTGTCATCCCGCTCACCAAAAGGTTGCAGATCCCAGGTCAGGGCACATGCCCAGGTTGTAGGTTCGATCCCCAGTTGGGCATGTTTCTCTCTCAAATCAATGTCTGTCTCTCTGTCTCCCCCTTCCTGTCTCTCTAAAATCAACATAAAAAAACATGTCCTTGGGTGAGGATTTTAAAAATAAAATTCCTGTGATTGCATTTCTAGTTTACTGTAGGCATCCAGTCCACTAGCCTAAAAATTTAAGGTTAAATTCTACTTAGTTGTCTCCATAGGCAGCTTATTTCAGTGGGACTTGTACTCCTTTCATTTCCTCAGGAGAGGAGACCAGCTCAGATGAAAGAACAGTTCTGCTTTCCCAAGGCCACACCGTTCGGATCCCAGACTGAGGCCGTGGTTTTCCTGAGCAGATACCCATCAGACTTATGGGGGACAGGGAGACTGTAGTGGAAATGTGGCCAGAGGGCCCCCTTCCTGAGGAAGGCTGCCCCAAAAGGCTCCAGAGTGGACAGGAGGCTAAAGTGGATGGCTGTGCCTGTTCCAGGCACAGTGTGGATCTAACAGGAAGCTAACGCGATTGTTTTTAGCGGCCTCCATCTTGGGTTTTACGTGGAAGACACCTGACTGCAGAGATGGGTGCCTTCCCCGTCGTGTGCCCAGGAAGCTAATTATTCAGTTGGAGGGCAGTGAAAGCCCCCGCCATCTGTCTGCCGCTTTAATGGAGTGTCAGCACATCCCAAATAGGAAGTAATTGGATTGACAGACACAAAGCCAGTTATTAGACTGTTATTATCTGATTGGAAAAAGCGGGCGGAGAAGCAGACAACTGTAGCAAAGCTAATCTGATGATGTCTGCTGTTCCCGCAACGCACGCAGCCTGCCGCACCGTATTCGCCACCCCTGAGTGGCTGAGGAGTGTTTGGAGTTCCTTCTCTCAGAATTCGTCTCTGTGTTCTTATTACAAATCATTATAATGCAATCTAATAAAACACAGTTTGCATAAAGATGGGGCCCATTTATAAAACTGTCACCGCCGCCACTCTATTAATAGAGCCATTTTAAAGATTTATTGTGAGCATATGTTCCTTTTTGCAGGGGGCCAGATTGAGAGCTGCAGGATTTGAACATGCAAGAATGTGATAAGTTTCTTAAAAAAATGTCAGCTATTCTGCCCAAGTAATATCATTAGACTCTAGTATTCTTTTCTGACTTTCAGCTGTGATCATCAAACAACGGGCGTGAAAGAAAGGCGACAAGGTCTCACCCAGTTACCTAAGCACCTTTGTCCTTCCCCAGATTTCATTTTAACTGCCTGGCACCGCTGGAGGTCAGAGGGCACATGGGAGGGAGGGGCTGAATCTGAGAACCAGCCCGGAGCTTTATTCTTCTCCAAGCAGCTGGCTGGGATGGGGCCAATGCGGAGAACTCACAAAGGCACGGCCTCTGTTCGTTCGTTGATTGCTTCGGTGAGAATCACAACCTCCCTGAGTTTCTAGGCCTCGATGTTCATGGAAAGCACTAGCAGCCCTCCCTCGAGGTTCTCTGGAGCACCCACAGTGTGCTACATACTTTTCTAAGTTCTAGGTATTCAGCTGCGATCCAGCCTGAGTTCCTGCCCTCATGGGCCAAAGGGAAAACAACAAATGTGAAGTAAATACATATGTATCAGATTCCGATGAGATCTACAAAGAAAAGAGGCGATTAATGGAGATAGAGCGTAGCTGGGGAACTGTCTCCAGACGACGTGCCTTCCAGAACACCTTCAGAAGGTGAGTGCGGAGGCTGGCTGCAGTGACAGAGTGAGTCGTGTGGCCATCTGGAGGAAGAGCAGCCTGGACGGATGGATGGACAGAGGGACCAGCACTTTCACAAGCCTGGAGTACTTTTTGAGTATTTCGTCAGTGTTGCCACCGACACACCTGCGACTGCCAGGTTCCATGCCTGAGAAAGGTCCCTATCATTTCTTGGTTGCTGGTTAGGAAGGACTGATAGTATGTATGCAAGGGTGTTTCAAATCTAAACAATATGTAGACACAAGATGTCAGAAAGCTCCAAGTGGGCTCCAGAGACCCACATTGTTGTAAACTCAGGCGCTGAAAGTTTCAAAGGCATTCCTACTTAAAGAGACTCAGTGGGGACAGAACTTTTATGAAACAAATACTCCCTCATTTATTTGGTGGGCACATGTACAAATGAACGAATGAATTAAGTCCTAGGAGTATTCCCTACCATATAATGAGAGTTTCTAAATGTCAGGCACTTTGCTTGGGTACATTAGGTGACTAGAGAGCATTAGTGCAATGTATCCATCTCCGCCAACCCTCCAATAACCCTCCAGGGGAGGCACTGTTCACCCGTTTAGTAGGTTCGGGGCCTGGGGGTCAGTGGAGTCCTGCAGTTAAATGTTTGTGAGAGCCGAGACCCCAGCCAGGGCCTGTCTGACCCCAAGCCCCGGGCTCTCGTACCATGCTGTCCAGAAGGGCATACCAGGAGTTCTTAATGCGAGTAGCACACAGTGTTAGGAACCATGGGAACCGCAGAAAGACAAGAAAGCAGAGTCTCTGCGCCCAGAGGAATGAAAACACAGCAGGCAAGAGGCGGTTGCGTGAGACGTAGGGGAGGACCGTGTGAGGTGAGGTGTAAATGCGTAATTGCGCTCCTCGGACTGTGAAAGCTGGGGAGGAGAGGGAGAGACAACAGGCCTGAAGTGGAGCTTTTAGAAGACAGGTGAAACTGAGGTAGGCTGTATCAGAAAGTCCCAGTCACGTGCGGGTGTTAGAATCGATGCCTGTACCGACGGTGAAAATCGAATGGCATCATGATTACCTAGGAAAATCGCTTGGCTAGTTACATGGATATGAACTGTTCTCTCCACACTGTAAATACAACGGGGCTAGATTTTCCTACAGATTTTTCCTCCGACATCAGTTAAACTGCAAAGGAAATATTCACCTTGTGACTAACAGGCCTTGTATTGCTTTAAAGGTGCATATTTTAAAACACTAGATTACATAGTTGTCCTCAGGGAGCTAGGTGCTGACGCCATGAGAGGCAGCCAGAAGCTGAGTCTGACTGTGGGGCCTGGGTTTGTGTCTCCCTGTCCCAGGGGCAGGCCCACCTGGGACGCATTCCCGTCACGCAGGATGGCCAGCGGAATGCCTGCCTCTCTCAGCCGTGTGTCATCATCATCTGTATGAAATACGGGTTTTCTGAATCAGGTTGTGAATTGAGTGAGCAGGAAAACATAGCGAAAGGTCCCGGGCAGGAGTACTCTTGGGTTCTTGCAAAATAACAAGCAAAGGCGCATCCTACAGAGATGTCAGGAAGGAATGGGGCTCAGTTATATAGGAAAGCCCTGAAAACCAGAGAGAGGACTTTAGACTCACGTGCCACAAGGAGAAGGCATGGGAGGTTTTGGAAAAACAGCCTATCGCTGTGAAAGTCCTCTGTAATGTAGACTGATCTGGTGGTGAAACGCGGGCGGGAGGGAAAAGTGGGAATGGGACCGACCAGTGCAGAGCAGCTACAGTAACCCAAATGAAGGGGGTGGAGCAGAACTCCAGACCGGTCAACAAGAGGAGACTTGTTTGGAGATGATTTTGTTGCCTTTTTACCTTCCTTGGTCTGATTGAAGCAAGTTCAAGGGAATGATGCACATTCAAAACGGCAGGTTAAATACCAGGAAACTAGTAAACCAGCTGGCTGTAGCTTTTTGGAATGCAGTTTATCACCCATCCCTCCATCCTGTATTTTTCCTTCCTCTCGACCTTTGTACTTGCAGTCAGTCACATTACTTCCCCAGATGGCAGTGCCGGCGCAGCGCTGTAACAGGTTGGTGGCACTAAATTAGGTAGCGAATATGGGCGTGCCTCCAAAATGCTGAGGACAAATTCACAACATTATTATTATTTAGTTTGCATCCCTACTGGATTCTCTGAAATCACATTTAGGCAGGTAGATGGGCATATAGCTTGTGTATTTGAAATTAAATACATCCTTCGATGATTTAGTTTCTGATTGTTTTGACTCCTTCGGCATTTTTATGTCAATGCCTTCTCCTAGAGAATTAATTGACCAGGTAAGGAGCCTCCTTCCTCCCTGTCAGGACCTAAAATAATGACTTTGGTTCTCTTCACGGTGCTCCAGGTGACAGATTCATAGCTGCGAGAATACAAGTTTTGCTATTTCATTTTAATAACAACATCCCTTTTGCTTCCCACGTAAGACAATAGTAAGTAACAGTCGTATCATTAAATGATATCCCTGCATTAAGTTTTCAGCCCTCTGGTGATTCAGTTTTCTTTCTTTTATTGCCAGAATTCAAAACGTCTTCGGGACAATAGAGAAAAAGAAGTTCATTTATGGGAGCATGTCATGGACATGCCCTGGTCATTGAGTTTGAGGTTTAGGCAGCCCGAGCAACCGACAGTGTTAACACTTCAGCAAAGCTTTATTTCTTTCAGCGTGGGGACCCAGCAGGCAGGCGTCTTCTTTTCTCTACTAATAATACTGCAGAGCGTCCAGCACGCATGACATCTCAAGTCAGAGAACAAGATAGAAAGGGTTGAAGGTCATCTCATGCTTTGTCCCGTCCAGTGTGGTCACTTACATAAATTACCCTGAGGGGTAGAATGGTTCAGCCTGTGGTCAGAGTTGATTAAGCTCATCTCTTTTTTCAGATTAAAAAAAAAAAGAATTTTTCTGGCCCCGGCCAAGTTGCTCAATTGGTTGGAGTGTCATCTCAAAGCACCAAGGTTGCAGGTTCAATCCCCCAGTCAGGGAACATAGAAGAATTAACCGGTGAATACATAAATAAGAGGAACAATAAATCGACACCCCCCTCTAAACAAATTAAAAAATATATATATTAAATGACAACTGGCCAAGAGCCACAGCGTGCATGGCAGACACCCACCAGGTACTTTACTGCGGCGAGGGCCGGTGATTAGAGAGCGTGGCGATGGCGCTCTCTCTTTGACTGTACTCGTTGCTCTCAGCAATGCTGTGTATCCCTGTGCTAATTTCCGAGGGGAGCAATGAGATGAGAGGCATGGACTGTGTTTGGAAATGATTTTCTTCTTATTGGCTGTGAGCTAGATGCTATTTCCTAGCTTCCCCTCCTGCTTACGTCCTCCTGTAGGTTATGTTATATTTGCCCTCATGAATAATCAATAGGCCATTTCCCTCCCCTGCACCACCACAGACCCAGCTAATAAGAGGCACCATTTGTCTTGGCAGCAATATGGCTTGTAATTTCTGAATACTTTCTCAAGGTAGAGGCTCAAGGCTGTGAATTGGTTGGAGCTTGCAGAAGTGAAGCCAGCCCTGATTGTCATGAGTAGAGAAGAAACAACATAAAGTGACCAGTAACATTGGCCAACAGCAAATGAGCGTATGTTTTCTGCACGTGTGCTCAGCTGAGCACAGCCCTAAGGTGTCTGGTTTACATCATGGCCGTTTTCAGAGTTGACTTAACTTACTGCCCCGTGCAGGAAGTTTGCACTGACCTTCCCCTAACACGCCGTGCCAGGCGCTGAGGGGAATGCAGTGAAGGAGGTGGCGGGCCCCGCCCCCAGAGAGCCTGCAGTCACTGTGGGGATGGGTGTGCAAGCGAACTACAAAGTGGTCCGCACCTTTAGCCTGTTGGGATGTCCAGAGTATAATTCCTGAGTACTTTTCCCTTGGATTAGTGGCTTTCATACTTTTTTTCACAGTAAAAATTATATTTTCACCAAGATCCGATATACATACCTACCTGTATGTAAACTCCCCTCCAAGTAAATACAGATGTATGCACACAGACCACATGCATATTCATATATGTAAAATAAAGACCAAAATCTATATTTACCACTAATATATGTAATGCCCTCTGCTGCTTTCTATCCTGCTCAGTCCTCCCCACCCCAGCCTTTCTCAATGCCGATGGCAACCCTCTTACTTCATAACCACCAACAGGGTGTGGATTACATTTTGGGCTCAGCGTTGCTTTAGCCTGGGCTCTTTAAAGGGCAAGTTCTACGTTTTTCAAACTTTTGATCTAGTGGGTCCTATCATATAGTAAGCACACAAAACGTCAAGTCAGTGAATAAATGGATGTGCAGATCTGCTGAGAGCTGATTTTTGGTTCAGCCTGATGAACAGCACAGATACAGTCCCTGTAATCCTGACCAACAGAAGTAAGAAATTATCAGTGTCTCATCCTGTCACCACCCACTGAGGTGACTATATCCCAGGACAATGAATTATTTATTCTTGAGAAATAATCCATGTAGTTCAAGGGTATGCAAAACATTTACCACCATCAACATTTAATGCATTTTACTTCACTAATGATCTCTCTCTCTTTTTTTTTTTTTACCAGCCTGCTATTGAGGATTTTTTTTTAAAACCATGACTTAAGGAATGAAATCTACCTTCAATTATTTATGGTTCAAATGAATGCAAATAAGACTTCCTGGCTTGCTGTGCTGATACTCATTAATAAATATTTCATTAGGTATCAGGAAGATTCAGGTTGACTAAATGAAGCTCGTTTTCAATATAAACAAAAGCCCCTGTGATTTTTCACAATTGTGCAGGCCCAAGTCTGATGTCTGGCTTGCGCTAAGGCAAATAATGACTGTTGGGTACATCTACAGAAGGATGGGTCCTGTGGGAGCGGGGCTCAGTGGGGGCTATGCTGTGAAGTAATCCCCTAGTTAAACCAAGTTTAATACCATTAGCAGGGTAATTGTGCTATTAAGAGAAATGGCCAACTGGTTTAAAGAGAAGTCCACGTAGTGTAATTGCTCTTTCATTTTTGCCACTGAAAAACAGAACACTGAACCAGGGGGCAGAAGGCGGGGATTTTCTGCTTGGCCTGACGTTGGGACCGAGTCTTGAAAAGTTCCTGGCCTGTGTGGGGCGTCGGGTCAGGCCGGAGTCCTTGGATTCAGTCCATGTAGTTCAGTCCGAACTACATGGATTATTTCTCAAGAATAAATAATTCATTGTCCTGGGATATAGTCACCTCAGTGGGTGGTGACAGGATGAGACACTGATAATTTCTTACTTCTGTTGGTCAGGATTACAGGGACTGTATCTGTGCTGTTCATCAGGCTGAACCAAAAATCAGCTCTCAGCAGATCTGCACATCCATTTATTCACTGACTTGACGTTTTGTGTGCTTACTATATGATAGGACCCACTAGATCAAAAGTTTGAAAAACGTAGAACTTGCCCTTTAAAGAGAACACACCAACGGTAGCGGCTCCTGTCCTGCCGCTCCTTTTTACCCAAGCATTCCGCCCACTCTTTCTCCCAACACAGCTGTATGCATCTTACTTGGCTGGTGTTTCCAAAACTAACAAAATATCCAAACCTTAGTTGTGAAAAACACTCCTTTCCATCTTTGGAAATGAGCACATCGAAAAATGCTCTTGAATCATGGAATTGGTGACCATTTACTTTATTGTGAGCCCCAGTGCAGATGGGCTCTGCCCTTTTTAGAATTTGGTATAGAAGAAAGAGTGGCGAACTAATGAGGAGCTGGATTGAGGTTCACGATACAGGCTTAAAACTTTATAGCTGTGTGTTCTTCATTCAGATGCTTATCTCATCCCAACTGCAGTTTCTTCATTTGTAAAAAGCAAATCTGTCCAGCAGCCCCCAAAGCGGAGTGAAGTTCAAGAATATGGAAGTCCTTTAGGAGAGCTAACATGCACTGTAGTTATGAGAGATCATCATTTATGCACCTGACTCACTGGACTTGGCATCCCTACTTGGCTGAATGAATTAGTTAGATGCTTGGGAGGTGTACTGTCATGCTTCAGATTATTGCTGGGTGGGACCTTGGGTAAATGATTGTTTTAAAAGAGGAGGAAATACAATGAAAACCTCCTGTCCAAAAGGAGCTTGTTATACTGTAGCTGCCGCACAAAGCACGCATCTGGGGAAAGACGTAAAAGCACACGAAGGTATTAATAAATATGAACGCGCACGGTAACCGTCTGAACACGTAAATGCTGAGTGCAGAGCTAACTCAGCCTGTGGCTGTCGTGCCCGTGCGCCATTAGGTTCCAGGGTTGACCTCATAGAAAGGACACCTTTACATCTGCTGTCAGGTTGAAAATAAACTGTCAGAGGAATTGGCTGCCAGTGTGATGGGCTACAACCTTTTCACAAGTTTCCTATGAGATAGGGTTATTGGAATAATTTGTCCATTAAGATGTACTTCACATTGATGCTATGGAAAAGCACATACTCCTTGCCATTGCTTTGAAAACAGGAGACATTTCTCAGATGAAACCAAGGCTTACACTGAACTTTTTTTCCATGTTTGAATACCTTCTGCAGGCTTTTTCTGTCTTGCATATTCAGTTGCAGTTAGTGGGGACTGCCACCCCAAGCGTGCAGCTCACCGAGCAGAGCGACCTGAGTGCAGACGCCGGCCACTGGGCAGCCACCCTCCGTGTGCCTCCGGTGTTTGTCTGCATCGTAATGCAGAGCAATGTCAGTTCTGTGGGAACTGGCTACACTGTAATTGAAATTCCTGTATGGAATCTAGTTTCTGTTTGAAAATATTATATATTCCATCAATGCAATGCCTATCCAATTGACAGATATTCACCTACAAGTAATCAGTTAGATAGGAGGCTTTATTCTCTATATTATTCCATATACAGATATAATTATATTTTTCCATTGTTCAGATTAGTTAGCATGGTTTTTTTCACCGTGCAAGATTATTATGGCATTGTTGACTGTATTCCCTATACTATACATTACATCCCCATGATTTATTTTACTATTTTTAATTAAATGTATTAGGGTGACGCAGGTTAATAAAATTATATAGGTTTCAAATGCACATTTTTATGGTACATGATCTGTGTATTTCACGGTGTGCCCACCACCCGAAGTCATGTCTCCTTCCGTCACCCTGTGCTCTGTCACCGAAGTTTGTACCTGTTCCTCCACTCCATCATTCTGCCCTGTCCTCTCTCTTCCCCTCGGGCAGCCATCGCCTTGTTTCACTGTGTCTGTGAGTCTGTTAGCAGAATTTTTAGCATTTTTTTAGCCTCACAGAGGATGTGAAAATGTGAATAAAATAGAATGGTAAGAATTATAAAGTCTTCCTATGTGGTAAGTAGACCTGGTTATGAAACACTATGAAGTAGGAAGTGACCGTGAGGCCTCTGGAAGGAAAGCAGGACGATAATAGGGGAATCCAGCTGCGATGGCTTAAAACGGTTTCACTTTGTTCACTTTCCGAATAAAACTGACATCACCGCAGCCCATCCGGTCCCGTGGAAACCCTGAGAGGGCAGTGCCACAGCAGGCGGCCAAGCATGCCACTCTAGAAAGCCCGTAATCTCCTTCCAATAGGAAGGAGCTCTGTGGGAGGTAAATTTGAGGAGAACTTTGAGCCATTATGGAAATAACTTTGTGAATGTTGTTGCAAGATAATTACAGATATTGGTCTGGGAAAGTATGGATGTGGGAGGAGAGAACGGAACCTATGGTGATATGAGAAGATGATCATGGCTTAATTGAAGTAACCAAGTATGTGAATAAAGGAGATCAAAGAAAAGTTCAGGGCGCAAGAAATGCCTGTGCCTCATGTATGTCACAATTGTGGACGAGGCGGTCTCTTGCTGTCTTCCGGGTACTTTTCCTTAGCGTGCTGTGCATTCAGCATGTAGTTAACCAAGTGACAATAAACATAAGCCTGGGATAAGACACAATCATAAGCTAAGTTCAGAAACAAGGTTAGCTGCCAAAGAGGCTCATTAGAGATAATTCAAACTGTTTTCCGAGGCGTTTATTAAATGTAGTGAAATCTATGCTGTTGAGGAACAGTGAAGGAGAGAACCCACTGGCCAGCCTGTCTCCTCCAGCAGAAATACTGTAATTTGTTCCCAGCAGGCTTACAACTCTTGTTTTCGACATACTACGAACTACCCCCAGTCTGTGACTCCTGACCATCATTGATGCCCAAGAAATATTCAGCTTGGGCCACAGTGACTAAATTTCACATACCAGGGAGGTGGACGGGTTTTGATTTGCTAATGGGTCACCTAAAAATGCCTTGTTGATACATGTAGCCCAGTGCTTGCGTCATTTCACTCTCAATCTTTTCTTTCCTTCTTTCACTCTCTCTCCGTTTTTCACTTTGTTCAGCCAGCCATGTTTATTCTCTAAAACATAGCTTTAAAATAGTTGTGCAGTGTAACCCTTTGAAAAAGCACTGGCCCTTCAAGACAAGCCTAAATAATTTGTGATAGAAACATAATATTTTCATTTATTAAAGCATTCATTAACTGTGTCCGCTGTACTTGACACGGTGCTAAGTGTTCCCGGTGTGATGCAGAGCACGGTAGCTGGCCAAGGGGCGGGGAAGGTGGCTAGTGCCATGTGAGGAAGTCAAGCGGTT
Source organism: Tonatia bakeri (assembly GCA_004024845.1). Classification (NCBI taxonomy): domain Eukaryota; kingdom Metazoa; phylum Chordata; class Mammalia; order Chiroptera; family Phyllostomidae; genus Tonatia; species Tonatia bakeri. The sequence continues at coordinate 196,238 of PVIA01001366.1, read as the reverse complement.
CAAACGTATAAAGGCTCAAATTTGTAAAGGCATTTGCAGAGGCCCAGGGAGAACTTGATGAGGGAGTGAGCTTCGAATGGGCCCTTGAAGGAAGGTTCTGGTGAAAATGACAGTTTTCCAGCCTCCACTCTAGCTCTAATTACACAGTTTAGGAAACACCTGGGTTAGAGGGAGACCACGGAAATATGAGCAAATACATGGGATTTTTTTTATTTTAGTGTAGGGAGCACACAGAAAGCAAAGTTTGCTGATCAGCTAAATGGAAATATGTTGGGCTTATTTCTTGATACCTCCCGCGTACGACTGCCTGAGGAACATGGCACATTCCCTCTCCTCAGAATGTTTACAGATGAGCAGGAAACGCACCATGTCAGGAACCTTCTGTGGGCCCAGGGGGGTGGTGGGGCAGAGGGAAAGGGCATTCGGCCTAGACTCGGGGAAGACCTGGAGAAAGTGACTGTGGGGAAGCCATGTTTGGGGAGAATGTTCTAGCAAAATAAACCAGCATGGGCAAAGGCCTGGAGACAAGAAGAATAGGGTGAGTAGTTATATATTCTATGCCTTAGTGGGCTCAATAATTCAGTAACGGCTATTTGTTAGTAAATGGAAGGAGGAAGGAACTAAAGGTGGAACAACCAGTTGGGTTATTTTAGAGAGGCGTGGGGAAGAAATTATCTTAAATTACACTCTGCCCATGCAGCCACATCTCATTTAATAAAAGCCTGCATTGTGGTGCTGGATGTTCCCGATGGAGCCCCAGCAGTGCCTGCTGCCCAGGCTCCAGCATGAGTTAATGGGGGTGGCACCTCATGGTGTATGCTGTGTGGATGGTAGTCCCTGGGTCATGAGCCTTTCCCTGTGGATGCTTTAGACCCAAATAGCACACGGCAGAAGGTAAACACTCAATGAGTATGGCTCACCTGAATGAAGGAATGAACAGTGAGTGAATGCATGTTCACAGAAAATACAGTGAGAATGCCTCTAGCTTCTTACATGAATAGCAAGACTGAGTATAAGAAGAAATGAAAGATTTTTGAGTTTAAGCCTGGGTAAGTGCATTGAGGATGGTACAAAAATGGGGATCATCGGAGAGGACTGCAATGATGGGGGAGGGCGGCTGGGAAGAGTTCCATTTAGCCACAGTTTGAATCATCAAAAGTTAGATGCCTTCCAGTTGGAAGTGTCTAACAAGCGATTAAAAATGCAGGCCAGGAGCTTGGGGAAAGAAGTCAGGGTGCTGGATAAGACTTACTATATTTCAAGAGAAATAATTCAGTCTTTGAAAAGACTGAATTATTCAAAATACTCAAGTATTTTGTATTTAGCAGTATGATGGCCCTCTCAGTCCACATAAGGTTCTCCTACATCGGGACTTTCCACATGGACTTCGGGCGATTGTCCCGCCCCTCACCAGCACCCCTCAGCAGTCCTAACCCAAAGAGCGAACATTTGGCAGGCAGCAATGTGAGAACAGTACGTTGCAGCATGGCCTCTACAGCTGAACTGCCCGAGTTCAAATTTTGGCCCCATCACTTAGTAGCTGTATGACCTTGGGAAAGAACTTAACTTTTGTATGACTTCATATCTTCTTCAAATGATGATCAGAAAAGTCCTTCTATTCACTCTGGGCTTTGTTGTTCTTTTTCAGGTTCCTTTAGGTGTAAAGTTAGATTATTTGAGATTTTTTTTGTTTCTTGAGATAGTCCTGTAATGCTATGCATTTCCCCTCAGGACTGCTTTCACTGTGTCCGCAGATTTTGGGTTGTTGTGTTCTCATTTTCATTTGGTTTCATAGTACCTTTCGATGTCTTCCTTGATCTCACTGTTGACCCACTCATCATTCAGTAACGTGTTATTTAGCCTCAGTGTCACTGAGTGTGTTTCAGGCTTTCTTCTTGTGATCAACTTCTAGTTCCATAGCATTATGGTCAGAGAAGATGTTGACATAATCGCAGCCTTCAATTTACTGAGACTTGTTTTGTGTCCTATCAAGGTGGTCTGTCCTAGAAAACATTCCAGGTGCACTTGAAAAGAATGTATATTCTGTTCCTCTGGGATGAGGTGCTCTGAAGCTGTCAGTTAAATCCATCTGATCTAGTGTGTCATGTAAGACCACTGTTTTCTTGTGGATTTTCTGTCTGGAAGGTGGATGTCAATGGAGTGTTCAAGTCCCCAACTGTGACTGTGTTTCTGTCAGTTTCTCCCTTTGTGTCCATCAGGATTTGCCTCACATGTTTAGATGCCCATATGTTAGGTGCATAAATGTTTACAAGGGTTATATCCTCTTGTTGGACTCCTCTGTGGACGCAGCCCAAGTGTGCATCAGTAGATGAGTGGATGAAAAAACTGTGGTACATTTACATAAGGGAACACTACTTGGCTATAAAGAAGAAGGAAGACTTACCCTTCGCGGCAGCATGGATGGAACTGGAGAGCATTTTGCTAAGTGAAATAAGCCAGTCAGAGAAAGACAAATATCGTACGATTTCACTCACATGTGGAATCTGAACAAACTGAACTAACAAGCAAAATAGAGACAGACTCATAGACAGAAAGCAGGCTGACAGCTGTCAGAGGGCGTAGAAGGACGGGCTGGGGATGAAGGAATTGAGCAAAAAAGAAAAAAGAGAGAAAACTCATGGACACAGACAACAGTGTGGTGATTGCTGAGGGGAGGAGGCGGAGGAGGGTGTAGGGGGATGAATGGTGGTGGGCAGAGACCTGACCCGGGGCGGTGAACACACAATACAGTGTACAGATGACGGATTGTGGAATCGTGCACCTGAAACCTATATAATTTTGTTAACCAGCATCACCCAAATAAATTCAACAAAAAGGGGGCGGAGGAGTCCTTTACTTCAGAGTGTTGTGAGGAATAAGTAAAGCAAAGCACATTGATCACTTAAAATAGTGCTGGCATATTGTAAGTAGTGTAACTGGCAGCTATTAATGTTATTTTTTCACTTGCTCAGTTTCAGCATACGTAAAATGCAGACAGTAATTGCACAGGCCTCACAGAGTTATTGTGAGAATTGCATAAAAGAGTCCATATAAAGCTCTTCAATCAGGACATGGCGAGAGCTCAATTAATGTGAGCAGGTACGAGTCCAGCCCCTGCTGATATAGTAACAGGTAGGAGGTCTGCCAGGTGGTCCTGGGTCCTGCATGAGGATATCTAAAGGCCAGACAAATGTGGAACACCTAAAATGAAGTCTATTTAATGCATTACATGTAAGTTTGAGGTGTAATATGATGGACATTTTATAAGTTGCAACTTTTCTGGAAAATTTTTCTGACAGCCTTATCTTTCAGAAGAAAAATATAGAGGAGAGGTTATTTTCCTTTAAATAAGATGAATACAAAGAGTGAAAACAGAATCCCAGGCCTGTCAGAAAAGGAGGATTATCATTTTGTCTTTGAGTTTCAGAACCATAATCCTTATTTATTTGTTTATATGCATTTTTGGTTCAAGATTGCTTGATATTAAGAATTAGATCTTGAATTACGTCAATTTCCAACTCATGTGATGAAAAAAATTAAACAGCTGTCATTTTCAAGAGGCTTAGTTTATTTTACCTAAAGTGCTTTTCAGTCTGGAGGGAATACTTACGTGTCGTCAAAACCACTTGCAATACACTCATCGTAAGATTTTTTCCTAGTTAAATTTGCTCACAAACTGCAGAGTTCAAATTTCATGGATAATATCCTTTACTCCTGTTACTTAATGACTCCTACCTCTTTTCTCCTGGAGACCTGGGCCTGAATTTCACTCATTGCAAACAAGAGCGCCCAAACCTTTTTTATTTTGTGAGTTCAGTAAATTGTCTCCGAGGGTGATGGGTTGAGGACATGATTGGGCTGTGCCGTGATGAGCTTATTTTGCACTGTTACCCAGAAGATCTTTACGTACAAAAGGCACAGACAGCAGCTAACCTTCAGCGGGAACAATTACAGACCGTCGGGGAGCCTCTTCCGGACATGCCAATGACTCCCTCCCAGGCATTAAGGGGCAAATGCGCTTCAAATGCGCATTAACCTTTATGGATTTTTCTTCAGTTTTCATGTTTCACTGATTAATGGACCTAAATATGCCTGTTTCTGCTGCTTCTGAATAAGTCTAAGTGATCTTTCTCAAGTCAGACGATCCAAGCAGGTTGGCCGAGTCTCCAGGCGACTCCGCTGAGGCCGCTCTGCTCCCTCGCCCGAGTTGCTTCAGTGTGCTCTGTGCCGTCAGTGTTGTGTCTGAGAGCACCTGGGTGAGAGACGTGTCTTAGAGGAGCCGTGCTTGCTGGGCGGCCTCTTTCTGCACCCCGAGCTGTTTCCAGCCTTTGGTGTGACATCACTGGGTTTGACTCCAAAGACCCATTTCCCCGAGTACAACTAACAGTTCTTTGTGTGAGGATGGGCTCATGTCTGGCAGCAACTTTTATTGTGCATTGCAGGTTGATTTTTTCCATCTAGGTCAAGCGTGGCAGGGATTTTGAGTATACTCATAAAAGTCTGCCCTGCCCCGCAGACAAGGTGCGGAGCGTGTCATCAGCAGTTCTAGTACTATGATCAGCACTGCCCGGAGTCTTTGCACACAGGTCCACGTGTCCCAGGGAAGCTCTGCCTTTGGCACTCAGTGTTTCGTTCTTTCTGTGTCCGAAGACTGTTTCTGTTCACTGGATATGAGGGGAAATGGAATTTTATTTTCTCTTTCTAATTCATTTGTGCTAGAGGGTGCTGTTACCGCTGCTCTTTGCACTGTCTCCGTAAAACAAGAACACAAAAGCAAAGGTGCAAATTTCAGAAAATTCAACTTTTGATTTCTCTCTTTTTTAGCACAAGAATTCATGTGTCTCCCTCATGAACGGTGCATCGGCGTTTATTGCTAAGTAGGTTTTTGATGTAACGTTTGTGAATATCTGTCATGTAACATTAGTAAACATGCGTGTTTTGAACGTGACGGTAGAGATCTGCACAGTGTGCTGGGCGTGGCCTCAGCCTGGGGTAGACTTGACAGTGCAGCAGAGCTTCTGCAGGCCTGTGAGTGTCATGCAGCTCCTCACATAGGAACCCAGAGCTAAAATGAGGGGACGGAGACGGTTCAGATTTCCCCAAGTGTTCTTAAAGCCATTGTGCAGTAGGAGAGACTCGGAGCGTCTCCGTGGAAGTCAGCCGGCCCCTCTCTGCAGACTCAGTGCTGGGTCAGAGATGAGTGAACCGTTACCTTGAGAGATCCACGGCACAGAGAAGGTCGGAGGTGCAGATCTCACATTCCGGCCGGCTTTAATGCAGGCGGTCGGGAGAAGGCTCCGAGTGCCTTTCAGGTGAATGTTTTCTGTGCGTTATTCAGCCCACACCGCCAAAGCATGTATGATCACATACGACAAATTTGGCAAGTATCAACATGAGAGGAATTAAAATATTGTATGTTGTCTGCTATAGATTATATACAAGTGTATACATTAAAAACATAATTAGCAGTAAACACTGACACACTGTTCATGGGAGAGACGTGAACGAATTTGTGCTCCAAAAGCCAGAATTGTGAGTTTGATTTTCCTGAAATTTGCACTATTAATTTTGTATTCGGATTTTACAGAAAGATGATGTATCCCCATGATTATATTCAAATTATGTGTTGTGGGCAAGAATCCCAGAGAAGCGGTGCGGTGTTCTCCTCTGTGGTATTGGGAGAGCACACGATATACCAGTTTGTCCCATAAATAACAGTGTTGGCCATAGAATTGAAAAAATTCATTAAGGTGTGACCATAAGAAATGCGTGTTTTTACTGTGAGCAACGGTTTTCATTCGGATGAGTAAATATCATTGCAGCTTCCAAACTGCAGTAAAGGCCCTGTGTGTTCGAGGCAGTTTCCAGCTGGTAGCAGCTCTGATTCCCGGCTGAGATGGAACGGAAGAGATGGGGCTTCACAGCGGAAGAGAAATTGCAATGGAGAGGCCAGGTTAAGCAAGGGCTGGGGAAGCTTGTGTGAAATTTTAATTAGTTTATAATTTCTCAGGATAGAAATCAAATCAAGATAAAAACTTTGAAAATCCTGGGTAAATATGGAGTGTGCTCATGTATGCATTTCCGAAGGATACGCACCTATATAAGAAAGCGTAGCCCTGGCCAGGTGTTTCGGTGGGTTGGAGTGTCATCCTTGTATACCAGAAGGTTTCAGGTTCTGTCTGGTCAGGGCACGTACCTGGGCTGCAGGTTCAATCCCCCACTAAGGCACATCCAGGGGGCAACCAATTAATGTTTCTCTCTCACATCAGCACCTCTCCCTCTCTCTATCTCTCTCTCTCTGTCCCTCTCTCTGTCTCCCTCTCTCTAAGATCCATAAACATGACCTCCAGCGAGGATTAAAAAGAAAGGAGTAAATTTAAAACGTTAGTATTCCTTGTGTGTGTATTTTAAGAGGCCCCCGGTTGATGATATTCTGAAAAGAAAACCTTGGGTGAAATATTTACAAATAGCAATATTAGAATGCCGGAAGCAGGATCCATGCTTTAGACGTCCAAGTGCAGTGAGAACCCGCGGCCTACTCTCATTTGTTTCTTGGTTTATCCTGCTTCACAGCCTTGGGTTTAGGAGGCTGACCTAAATAAGATTCCTCCAAACCCCATAATTGGATGCTCTGAGTACAGCACTATGTAGATCCTTTCCTCTGAGCCTCCCTCACTCCCTCTCTCCGCACGTGTGTACCTGGGCTTTATGCCTGCCTTCGCACCACTTACGGAGAGAGGACACCCCGCGTGTGAAAGCACTTCAGGAGGTGAGATAATGCCCTTTTGACAGGGTTCCATCTGTGCTCATCTTCACTTGCAAGTGAAGCGTTTTCTTTCCTAATGAGATTCCTTTCACTACTAAAAATGCAGTGCTTTCTTACTTCTCTGGAGCAGATTGGGAGCCCTGGTGGAAAAGCTGGGCTTTTTGATGCGTCTCCTCTTCACCTTGACTCTCTCTGGCCTCCCATTCAACAGGCCGTGTTTAAAGTACTTGATAAGTGAAAGGAGCCATGCAGTAGGCTGTGGGCATCTCGGGGAAATAAAATACAGACTCGCCCGTGAAAAACAATGAGGAATGAACTACTCCCCGTGACTTGCGGGAAATAGTTCAACAGAAGCAAAATGAAGATGTTCACTGTAGGATTGTCTATAATGAAACCAGGAGGCAGCATCAGTGGTTCCTAATTGGCGTTTTGGTTTAATAATGGTGTGCTCATTAGCATGAGGGAACGAATGCCTCTCTAACGCTCTGCGAAAGGGCAGAATGTCAAGTAGTGCGAAGCAACTGAACTTTGCAAAGCAGAAAACAATGCGGAGTGTTGGCGGGGGCTGCTGGATGCCCTTTCAGATTGAGGCAACTGCTAACGTCGGGGTGGTGGAGGTAAGGGATGATTTTTTTTCATTCTTTAAAAAAATTTTTTTATTTGAACCTCTAGTCCAAATTCTTGGGAAGAGGACATTATTTGTCAGCAAGGGCATGCCCTAGTTTCAGGAACTATGGATTGAAGTGAAAGGATCTGTTATTTTTTTTTCTACAACTTTCTATACCAAATACTTCCTGAGATCCTACTATGTGCTGGCCGGTACCACGCACTGAGGATACAGCCTGGGCAGGTTATACTTGGCCCCTGGCCACGTGGGGCCTTGTTCAGTTACACAAATAGCATTAGCTACCATTTCCTTAGCAGTTACTGTGTGTCCACTGCTCTGCCAAGTGCTTGCTTTTCCTTCTTCGTTTAGTCATCAGGACAGTCCTATGTGTTATGGTGCCCACTTTACAGAATACAAGAGTAAGGTTAAGAGAGGCTGAATAACCTGCCCAAGACCATACAGTCAAGATTTGGGCTGAGAAATATCGACTCTCGAATCTGCGCCCGCCCACTCAGCCTCCCTGAAGTATTCCTCCTCACAGTGACCGGGCATCTGGTTCACCCCCTCCTGGATGCCTGGGAAAGGACTTACTCTGTGTCCTTCCTGCCCAGGAAAGAGCAGTTCGCCTCTTTAATGCAACTGCTACCCATTTTTGACTAGAATGAGAAAGCCAGGCTGATAAGACAGCTCTAATTTTTCTCTTTCACTCTCTCTCCCACGTTTCGCACTTTCTGCACAGCAGGGGCCCTCACAGCTCTGAAAGCAGATTTGGAAACATGTTGAATGGGTCCCCTCGAGTTAGAGAAGGCGGCGTCAGCCTGGTCGTGTCATTCGAGACTGATGTGTGTGCTTTAGGGAACGAATGGTCTGTGCTTGAAAGAAATCCTTCAGCGTCAGTGCGGCCCCCAGCGGTTTCATATTTCAGGGGCACCAAAGGCAAATAAGGGGCTAGGACAAAGGGAAAGAGAAAACAAGGAGAATTTAGAGCCTTCTGTCACTGTTCAGGAGCAGGTTAGCTACTAAAAATTTTGTTCTGATGTTAAAGATTTTGAAAATGTAGTTAAGTACTTCTCAGAAAATTCCCTTAAGTCCCATTGAAAATAATAAAGAGGCAATCTGATGATTGATTCCTATAATATTAAAAAATAATAAAATGTATTTACTCATTAGCAAATAAATAACTGGTCCTCTTTCAAAGGCCAACCAAGGAGCCCAGTGTGCACCTGGCTGGGTGATTTCTCTAGAGTGTTCCATGAGATGAGGAGGGGTCAGCACAGCAGGAGGTAGAAGTTGGAGGTCTTACAATCATGGGCATGATAACTGTCTGCTTTTATTTCTTTATCACCCCCACCCACCTTCTTTCATTCACTCTCTTCTTAAAGATTCGTTGTATTTTGCTTTAGGTCATCATGCTTTCATTTCTCTCTCCATGGTGTTAACATCAATTAAGAAGCCTCAAGCCCTGGCTGCTATGGCTCAGTAGATTGAGTGTGGGCCTGCAAACCAAAGGGTCGCTGGTTCGATTCCTAGTCAGGGTACATGCCTGGGTTCCAGGCCAGGTCCCTGTTGGGGGTGTGTGATCAACAACCACACATCGATGTTTCTCTCCCTCCCATTCTCCCTCCCATCCACTCTGTCTAAAAGTAAATAAATAAAATCTTAAAAAAAAAAAAGAGCCTCATTGTGTTTCTCATCACTTCCGAATTTCTGCTTTTCCCCTGCATTCTTCAGGTGACTTTTTCATTATTATTATTCTATATCTACTCTCTCCCTCCCGCCCAACCCCCCCTCCCAGAGGCTAATGGAGTGTTTAACTGGTGACATACAAGATTAACCACAATTAATTAATTTATTTATTTATTCAGTGAAGGAAACTCTTTATAAGGCTAAACAGTTAAACTTAAGGAGCATTTGCACACCGCGCTTTAAATGTGGCCCAATCAGAAAGCAATGTATAAAATAGAGTCTCTGACATATGTAAGTAATTTTTCCATTTTCTAATTTTATTTGAGTAGCTAATATGTTCCTTTTTTTTTTTAATCAAATGATTGAAAAAAGGGAATAACTGAAAAGACTTCTTCCCACTCCTCTTCCAGACCCCACCCCCATCCCGGCTTCCTACAGGTTCCCAGTTTTTGTTTTTCATGAGTCTTCCCTGGGTGTCTTTTTAATAAAATAAACTAACGAGGATCTATAGTTCTCACACAAAAGTCAGTGTAATGAATACAAATTGATTTCCACCTTGGGTTTTTTTTTCTTTTTGCCCTCACTTAACAATATGTCCTGGAGATCTTTCCATGTTAGCGCCGCAGAAGCTTGCCTGTTAGGAGGGTCAGGGTTGCTGCATGGTGTTCCAGTGCGGAGATGTGCCTCAGCTCACTTGACGAATCCCTAATTGGTGGATTTTTTGTTAATCATTTCTAGGCTTTTGCCATTAAAATAATTCTGTACTGACCTATGTAATCATGTTCACATATGGCCGTCAGAAACCTTTCCCAGAAGTAGTGTTTCTGGGTTGGAGGGAGACGCATCTGTAATTGGGAGTGGTAGTGCCACCTCGCCTTTCCAGAGGGCCACACTTTTTCCCACCCCCACTGACAGTATAGGGGAGGCTTCTTCGCTCGCCCACACTTAGGCCAACACAGTGTGTTTCACAGTTTTGGAATTTGGACAATGCGTGGGTGTAAAAAGTGGCATCTTACTGTAAGTAACTTTCCGTTTTCCTCATTATGAATGAAGTTAAGAATATTTTCTGATGTTGTATGGCCATTGTATTTCTTTACTGTAAACCTTTTGTGCCCTTTGGTCATTTTTCTAGAAGTTTCTTTTTTCCTAGCTGTCATCTGCGATATAAGTTGCAAATACATCTTCCCAGATAGCCATTCATTTTGTTGCCTTTATTTCATTTGATTTTATTTCATTTTCCTTTGACCTTTTTGGAGAAAATTTTAAAGTACCAGGCAGCCCTGGCTTTGCATAACATTGTGGAACTGTGAAAAATTACCAGGCAACCCTGTCTTAATTAGCAGGGAAAATCACAATTGTTTCATGACTTCAAAACTTTTGTCAACACATTAAAAACTCTCTTACTGTCACAAATGTATACGGATATGAAGAATAAAACTAGTAATATACCTAGTCCACGGTGGCATTAGGAACACTGAGGACTGAAGTGCTTTATTTCATTGTTAAGAGCTGACCGAGAGCAGTTTGGACAGTGCTCGCACCTTCTTTGCGTTGGACGCTTCCCCACACGCCACGAGCATCTTTCCTGTGCCTTCGCTGAAATGTCATGCCTTCAGAGTTTGGAGCGACTGCCAGTATTTTATTCTTTGATTTTCAATGCCATGAGATATATCAAAGAGTTCTTATAATGTACAATTTTTCACCGGCATCCTTTCTCTGGGCCGGCTTCGTCCCTTTTGCCGTGACACCTTCCTCTTCGTTGAGGTCAGGTTCACCTTCACTCTGGCTGCATCTGCCTCACCGTGAATGGGGGTGGCATCAACAGTCCCGTGGTCATCTGTTTCTTCTGTAAATCCATTCACACTGGATTCAAACATCACTCCCACCATTCCCACTTTTAGTTTTTTTCTGTATTTTTATCTTTTTTTTTGCCAATTCCCTCATTTAATTATCCTTTGTAAAATATCACACGAGCTTATCACTGGAGACAAGGAATACACCGCACGCTCTGCTGTCTGTCCATGAGCTGAATAACAGACATGCCATAATCAGTCACTGGTACACTTGAAAAGCAGTGACATGATTGATCATTGATCACAATGAATAGCAATTACTCAGGTACAGGTTTCTGAACTGAAGAGCTAGCCTCAAAGTTTGTACTTTATGCCATTACTCACCATTAACATAATGTGGTAACTGGAATTTGAATGTGGGTTTTGGAGGGCAAGTGTTATTAGCTAAATTGTAAGTAGCTTCAAGTTGTGTATATCAGAAACATGCAAAACAGGAACTGCCAGTACAGAAAAGTACAGAAAATGACATGACACTCACCTCCAAGCTTTGATGGTCATTACCATTCCTCTGTGTACGCTTTAAGTGTTGTTAATAAAGGAAACAGGTCATTACAAATAAGGCTGCAGTCCTTCTTTGCCCCTCCCTCCCATTGTGTTCTCTTTTTACAACCTCCCGAGTCACAAATCATCACGGATTCAAAGCATCTCCTGTATTCATTCTCCCTCTCTCTCTCTCATTTCCATGTACACATATAAAGATCTCAGTGAGAAATGTATAGTGTTTGGGGGTGTGCTTCTAGTTGCATCATAATTGTTTTACTTTTGTCATGCTTTCCTTTGCTTCTTACATTCTTATTTGCTTCTTGCATTATAAAAATATCTTGTTCATCTCCTTTTTGGACCCTGGTTTAAAAGTTGTCTTCTAGTTCATCCTGTTTCTACGCAATGAGTAAAATAATTTGTATCTTAAAAAAACAAATATTTATATAGAGAGCTGACTGTTACAGATAGATCTGTTAGCAGATGAATGTTGTAGAGTAAGAGTCTGCTCTCCTTGAGAATTCTGGGAATGTCCCCTGTCTCTCCACAGAAATAGCCAGCATCTAGAGAACCCTGTGTGGGTTCTGCCGTATCACTCAAACTGTTTTTCTTTCTTTCTTTTTATTTTAATTGTTGTTCAAGTACAGTTTTCTGCCCTTTACCCCCATCCAAGCCCACTCCCCCGCCCTCCCCCCCTCCCTCCTATCTCCACACCCCCTTGTTATTGTCCATGTGTCCTTTATACTGGTTCTTTCAAACCTTTCCCTCCTCCCCCTGAAATTCCTTCCCCTCTCCCCTCTGGTCAGTGTCAGCCTGTTTTCAATTTCAGTGTCTTTGGTTATATTTTGCTTGTTTGTTTTGTCCTAAGAACCCTGAAACACCAATCTAAAAGAACCTATGCACCCCAATGTTCATAGCAGTACAATTTACAATAGCCAAGTGCTGGAAGCCTAGGTGCCCATCAGTAAGTGAGTGGATCAAAAAACTATGGTACATTTACACAATGGAATTCTGTGCAGCAGAAAGAAAGAAAGAGCTCCTACCCTTTGCAATAGCATAGATACAACTGGAAAGCATTATGCTGAGTGAAATAAGCCAGGTGGTGAAAGACAAATACCATATGATCTCACCTTTAACAGGAATCTCATCAACAAACCAAACTGTTTTTCCGTTACAGTTAACAACCATGTTCCCGTCTGTCTTCCAGATTCATTCAGGAAATCGAGCACGCCTTGGGGCTTGGCCCAGCCAAGCAGTGTCCTCTCCGGGAGTTTCTCACCGTGTACATCAAAAACATCTTCCTCAATCAAGTTTTGGCAGAGATCAACAAGGAGATTGAAGGAGTCACGAAGACGTCAGACCCCTTGAAGATCCTAGCTAATGCCGACACCATGAAGGTGCTGGGGGTGCAGCGTCCTCTTCTACAGGTAACAATCGACCTTGAACTTACTCTTTACCAGCAGTTGCTATGGCCTTGGCAAGAGTCACAAATCAAAAAAGAAGAACTACCATCTGTTTTTATATTCATCAAGGACAAAACAAGATTAAATAGGCATTAGGGACATTAGGACGAATGTAGAGATCATGAAAATTCCTTAGGACGTTTAAGGAAAAAGTGGCTGGCTTTGAACACGGGAGACAGTGAGTCTCATTAACATGCAGGCAGCTCTCTTTCTCTTCCCGGAATTTGCCCTTCCAAGGACTTACAGGTAGGAAGTCGCTCTCTGCCTCACCTCAGCGGCCAGCAGGAGCCCCTGACCCCACCCAGGGCCCACCGACTGTGAAGAACCTGGGTAGCTCACAGCGAATTGGGACCTCCTAGCACACCGGCTCTTAAAAGTCAGATCATTTAATTCAAGGGAGGATCTTGTTAATATGGAAAATTTTACTTTAACTATATAAAGAAATGGTTTCTGAGCAACAGAAATCAAATAATTTCTCAGTAGACATGTGGAGTAATAGGCTTGAGATACTTCATATCCATTTTATCCAGTGACTCGAGGGCAGATATAAAACTAGAAGAAAATAGTAGGAGTTTAAATTATGGGTATACATTAACTACTATTACCCTGTAATTGAATCTTTATAGCATTTCTTCATTTAGGAGAAAAATGTTTCTTTATTTTTTACATAAGGTGCATGATAGGAGGCTATCTCAAAATGTGGAAGGCTGGAGCTCTTCCAAGAAACATTGTGTCAATGGAAGGGAGTCATAGTTGTGTCCATTACACGCCCTTGCCTGCCTTTACGTATGTCTTTCTTGAGTTTTCCCTCTGTGTTAGAATGAGTAGCAATGCTGAACCTGTCACAGAGAAGTGTCCTAGACAGGAGCATTCCTTTTTTATGAGCAGACTCCCTGTGGTATAGAGAAATTCTGGGAATACAGACACTTGCCTCCCCCAGAACGTGAATTGTAGCATCACCCCAAGGAACAAGGAACAAACAGGTTCATTCGGGTCGCCTCTGTGCCTGCTTTTCCTGACTGTCCTACCCAAATATGTCCCCTTCCCTGATTAGCCTCCATTCTCCCCTTTCCTGCTTATCTCCCTAACCCATTCTCCACACCGGAATCAAACTCTATGCACGATGTCACCAAAGCTCCCTTGCCAGGTGACTCAGGACCAGGTTCTCCCCATAGGAAGCACTAGCAGTGGGGGGCGGGGGGATGATGAGAGGAGAAGGGGGTTGGGTTTGTTTGCATCTCCTTCCTCCCCACTTTGGATCACGGTTCTGGCCATGGGTGCACCCCTTCCAGAACAGTCCCGCCGGGACCCTGCTCTGTGGCTCTGACTCTCACAGGACTCTGGCCACACATTTCCCCATGTTGCTTCTGTAAGTGCTGCCCACACACCTCTAAGTACCTCCTCTTCGATGTTTTTCCATTTGAACCATCTGAACAGAATTCTCTTTTTTGTCAGGATCCCAAGTACAGTGCCCCAGTCAGTTGCTGTTTTAACACTTTGATTTTTTTTTCCCTTAACACAACTGCAATTATTAGTTAATGTATTTTCTAACTTGCTTATATTTTGTCTTTTCCCACTGGAACGTAAGTTCCAAAAGCATCGTACAGTACCGGGCAGCAGGAAGGTACTCAATAAATAATTTTTTGAATGAATGCACACGAGCGTGGAGAGTTGGAGGGGGCATGGGTAGAGACAGCGATTAAGTTTTGAGAGTCGTTGATACCTGTGGAGTCGGGGCGGGGGGGGGGGCGATGAGAAAGGGAGAATGACCGTATGGTTACCGTCTGGTCTATCAGAACACCTTCCAGCACGTGTGACCTTGGAGTGCCATGCTGCAGTGTTGTGCAGAGCAGCTCGGGTGTGCTCAGTGTGCTGAATTTAAAAGATGACAAAGTGAGTGTGAGAGCTGAAGCTGCTGGCCTGTTAAACGTGGTCCTTTCCAGCTTGAGTAGCAAAGACACGTTAAAACGCATAACTGATTGACCACACTCAGGCCACACACTAAGTTCTTGTCCATGCCTAGGGCGTCTACCAATACGTTTGCCACGTCACTCCAGCCTCGTCACCAGCCACTGGTGACATAGTACGGTTCACTGTGCCTTTTTGTTTTTTCTTTTTCCCTCTTGTTTTTTAAATCAGTGACTCCATGTTGAGGCTGGAGAAGAACTCCAGCTTGACCCGTTCTCTCTTTGGCCTTGTCAGGATACGATAATTCCATACAAGTGAGTGAATCTTGCAACAAGGGCCATTCAGGTTACTAATTTCCAAATGCATTTTCAGAACCAAAACACCTGCTTTCTTATTTGGTTATTTTGTTGCCCTCTCTGTCTTCATAAAGTTTTTATTTTATGAGAATGCAAAACAGACTTTATCAGTAAATTTGTTTAATAGTCACAGGCTTCATTAATGAGGTTTGACAGCAGATGAAGTGAAGGTTATTTTCCTTTCCAATCTTGAGCATTTCTCTTGCTTTATTATGACTGAAAACTGTTTTTTAGCATAATTTCCCATGCTCAAGTTTCAGGGTTTCTTATACGTGTTTCTCTGTTCCCTCCATGTTGTTATCCCCAGCTAATTGTAGGTGACTAATCTGAAGAAAAAGAAACAATTCTGAAAAATTTAAGCTGAGCTTCCAAAACAACTGTTAAGAAGGAAGCTTGGGAAAATCTATGTGCTTGCGAAAGAGGCCATACTCAATGACATGAAGTACAAAAATTCTTTTAAGTCATTCCCTCTGCTGAACTGTTGCTTGGTGGCAGAGTAGAAGAGGGGGGCGCCCTCCCCTGAGGCAGCCCAGCCACATTCCCCTGGGAAGTGGAAGGACAGCTGTGTCGCTGCTGCCGTTGTTCATGTGATGATGAGAAGATTAAGGGGTCCCAGGACACTTTGTCCTGCTCTCTGAAATAGCATCTGGGCAGCACAGAGTCGGTTAGAAGGGGCCGTGGCCGTGGGCGGTAATATACTTGTGCATCGGTAATTTCACTTCCTCGGCACAGAATTCACCGAAGGGAAGGAAGTAAATAGAAAGGAAGAGATTATACGAGCACCGTTTCATAGGTGGAACAGCCGTTCAGGTGTTGGCCCCAAATGGCACAGCAGCCTAGTACGTGTGGCAGCGGAAGTAGTAATAACAGTAATAACAGCATTCGTAGTAGCAGATAATAATGATGATTGCGGTTAACACGATTAATAGCATTTACCAGGAGCCAGGCACTATTCTGAATGCTTTATGTGTTTCGACTTGTGTTTTACATATGGCAACAGCGTTGTGGGGGGTAGAAACTGGGGAGGAAACGGAGAAGCAATGAAATGAAATACGTAACTTGCCCTTGGGCGCGTAGCTCGCAGGTACTAGCCGTGTGGTGCAAATGCAGGCACCCACCCATCCTGGAGTCCAGCCCTGAATGAGCTCTTCTCGAAGCCCTGCCTGAGGAGCAAGCTCGTCCGTGAGCTGTTTGTGCCCAGTCTGCCAGGAGAGGTGCGAGTTTGTAAGTAAGCATTTAGGGGCCCCCTCCCTTTAAAGCGATTGGACATTGTCTGTTGAACCTAATAATACAAAGTTGGGATTTGTATTTTGTAGATCTTTGTGGTTTAAATTTTTTTTTCTAGTAAATCATTTCTGTTGTATTTCATGAAAGTATCAATCGACGGCAGCTTGGGGCTTGGGAATCTGGGCCCTCACCATAGTTGGGGACAACTGTGTCCCTAATTCCTGTACTGTCTCCCAGAGACATGAAAGCACAGAACCACCCGTCTCTGGCCTCAGTGTCCGGAGCATTTTCTGACAGATGGAGTAGTTTGGAAATTCGTTTCAGGTGGTTCTCTCCGAAATCCCACCTCCAAGAGCAGCGTGCTCTGTAGATTCGCACGTTATTGAATAAGTGGGTGAGTGAATGAAAATGAGTAAAAATGAGTGTCCTCAGTGCAAGGACACGTGTGTGCATGTTTCCTCCTCACAGTGTAAGATTCACAGTCTTGGGTTCAAGATTCTTGACAATGCTGAAATTCAAATGTCATCATTCTTATGCCACTAATGCTATCAGTATGAATATACCTCATGCTCTCACCATCTGAGATCCCACTTTTTTTTCAAATGGCTTCCACATGTTGCAAGACAAAATGTGCCGATTCAAAATCAGCAAATCTCTCAAGAGAAATTCCTCATTTCTCCTGAGTCGGGTCTTCTGGTGTTCGGATGTGGAACTGTAGAAACCACCAACCAGAGTGGGGGCCTTCTCATGCCTCGAGCACCTGCAGGAGTCTACAGATCGCTCACTCCCCAGACTCAGGGAGCGTCCACCCAGTTCCCTGCTTAACCTGGATTTGGGGATGTCATTTAAATGATTCCTTTTTTAGTGTCTCCATCCAAGGAAAAAATGGCAGAGGACTAATGCTTAAGATTTGTGTCTTTTACCTGTCAGGCTGCTGAAAGGGCATCTACATGCTTGAACGAAGGTACAAGTGAAGATTTTTCCCGCCCCCTGATGGAATATGCTTTACCCTCGCCACTTAGAGAGTGGTCTATGGACGAGAACATCAGACCTCTGGGTCAGAATCTGCATTTGTGTGGCGTCGCCAGCTGGTTTGCAAGCACATTAGAAGCAGCTCTGCCTCGTGCCAGAGCAGCACAGGGTGTGGTCCAGGGCCTGTTGGTGCCAGCAGCTCCTGAGCTCAAGAGAGACGCCGTCCCTGAACCTCACCCCACTCTGGGCAGGGTCCAGGAACCTTTGCTAATCCGCCTTCCAGGGGATATTCATGGAGGCGACAGTTTGGGAGCACTGCCTTGTACACTACTACCATGCCCAGCTGGCCGCCAGGACACGGGAAGGGCTCTCGTGCTGAGGGCTCGTAGCGCAGTGAAGAGAGGTAGTCACTTAAAGGATGCAGCTTGGCTTCATACAGGCCCAGGAATTGTAAAAACAATATTTACAGTGGCAGCAGAAGCTGCTTCCCAGTCTAGCACATTGCCGAATTGTGCAAAGTTCTTTCCAAACACAGGAGTCTACGTTTCCTGGCACACGCTGAGGCGGCTTTCCTAATGCTGAGGCTCAGATTCCCACATCATTGGAGGAAAACACAGAGGTTGTGCAATTAAAACTCGAAGACAATCTCTCAAAACATTTCAAGCGTATTTCCACTTCCCCCTTTCCTCTCCGACCTAGTGTCGGCTGGATTATCTCAGAGCAGTGAGGCAGCTGTAGAGTCGGCCCGCAGACAGGCACCCTAGCCAGCTGCACTTCCCACCGCTGCCTGTGCGTGTAGAGCAGTGGCTGTCAACGACAGTCCCGGTCGGAACCACCCAGAAGCTTTCTGCTGAAGCTGCTGCTCCCGTCCCAGCCCAGAGATGCGGCTCAGCAGACCAGGAGTGGGGCCTGAGCATCAGTGTTTTGTCAGATGTCACGTGATCCCAGCAAGCAGCCAGAATTAGTGCCACTGGCCTGGATCTTCCTACACCATAGAATCATTCGCTGCCCCGAGTGGACACAAATAAAAATCCTAGCTGAGGCCTGCATTACTCAGTCAGGTTTGTGAATGTGGGCTCTCTTTGATCTTGAACCAAGCTGCGTACCTGAGCCTCGGAAGCAGATGCAGATGGATTTAAATCCTAGCATTTCAGTCAAAAACTTTGTGGTCAGGACCAGTTGTTCACCTTTCTGCTCCTATATCCTCCTCTATAAAACAAGAATAATAAAACGTGTGTCACAGGAACACAGGAGTCACTTCTAGTGATCAGATGGAGTAGTGATTGTAAAACACACCTCCCCTCTCCCCGTGTCACACGCGTGCCGATTTCAGAGTCGCCCACTCCGTAACTCTCGGCTGTGCAGACTCCCGACCCCTGCTGAGCCCACATTCCAGCATGCCTCTCCTCTCACCTCTAATGAGTGGTTTGCCCACTCCTGTTCTTTGTGCTGTAGCACCCACCTAGTAACTGCTGTCTCGTGCCTCCCACCACCCTCGGGTGACCGCACCAGGTGGCATTGTCTCTCCTGCTTTCTCTTTTCTGGAGTTCATCACCGACCATTCGTTCGCAGCAGAAGCAGCACGTCGTGTTCACCCCCAGTAAAGCCGGGCCACCACAGTGAGTCGCCGCCCACTAGGTGGCTTAACACAGCGGGGTCGTCTTCTCTCCCAGGTCTGGGGTGCGGGGCCCACCCCCCAGGGGCTCCAGGGGAGGCCCCTTCCCTGCCTCGCCCACCTCCTGGGGGTCCTGGGTTTCATTAGCTTCTGGCAGTGTCATTTGGATCTCTGCCGCTGTCTTAACCTGTCTCCTCCTGTGTCTCTGTTTGTCCTTTTCCGGCTCTCATAAGGACTCTGCCGTTGGACTTAGGGCCCACCCTAAGCCTGCATTATCTCACTCGGTCTGGACTGGCATCTTCAGAGACCCTGTTTCCCAGTACTGTCACATTCAGAGGGTGTGTGTGGAAATTCTCTGGGCATGGGAGGCATTGTCTACCCCTCTACACCTAATAACTGGAAGCCAGTTATATGGAATGCAGTGTACCCAACTTGCTGTATTTGTTCTGAAGCCCCTCTGGGAGAAGCAGTGTTACGGCAATAGGACCAGGGTGTTCCCAGCCTTTTTGGCACCAGAGACTGGTTCCACGGAAGACAGTTTTTCCACAGACTGGGGTGGGGTCTATGCTCAGGCTGTAATGCAAGCAATGCCCACAGACAGGGAAGAGAGAGGTTGGGGACCCCTGGTCCAAAGTCTGGGTGTCAGCAAGGTTCCAACTGAATGATTGGTAGGCTGAGTGACTGCTGGGGCTGCAGTTAAGCCTTATTGAAGGCTGGTAGATACCGCTGCCTACACTGGCGCCATGACTGGCTAGTGACAGTTACACTAATGCCCAAACCTGTTCTCTCTCCATGGCCGCCGAGGTGCTGCCGGCAGCCTCCTGCTGGCTCCCCAGGAAGCGTGGCCGCAGCAGCAGCACAGCATTCTCGTCGGGCCACACGTGCTGACGTGAAGAAGGTTGCGTTTGCGTGCTGTCTGCATCACGGCTGGTTGTTACACTCCACTTTGTGGTACAGAATATTTTCAGGTTTTGTTAGCGTAACCAGATTAGTCCCATTTAAGGTCTGCTGGAAGTCTTCATGGAAACCATTAAGTTGAAAACAGAGCTGATCAATTGATTTGCCCCCAGTAAACTCAGAGGAGGTGCCCATGGTCTCGCTGCGCGAAAATGCATCTCGGAGTCAAGATGCCTCGCGGTCTGATTTGATTCTTTGGTGTTTCTCTAGACCTAAAGAAATACTAACTTACCGCAGTTTGCACTTTTGATTTTCTTTGAATTTTACTCTTACTATTTTATTTTACTTGCTACTGATACTGCTGGGCCTCTTCCTGATAAGGGGGGTCTTGAGTAACCGACCACTGGTGCCACGGCAGGCTTATCCAGGAAGATGGAGTAGAAAATGCCTTCATCCTGGTCTCTGGCTGCTTCGTCACCACGGCTTTTGGCACTCACCTGTGCCCTTCGGGACAGCTGGGAAAATTAGACATTTCGTGACTGATGGGGCCTGTTGGCATTTTATAACATTCATCTCTGTCTCCAACTTGTCTTATCAAGTTGTTGGGTTTTGTGTTATTAATTCTGTCATTGGTTCAATACATCTTAATGTTTGTAGCATTTTTACTGTGACTCTCAGAGCCATTCAGGAAAACAACGCACGTAGATTCTGTCGTGGCATGTGGGGAAAGGCAGCGAAGCAGGCTTTGGGGCCTCAGACAAACCCAAGTTGCTTACGTCCCCCAAGCTTCACTTCCTGCACCTACAAAATGAAAGTGCTGCTGGCCGACGGCCTCTTGGGCCGCATGGAAAGCACGGCAGGACCATGCCTCCAGCAGGGCTTAGTGAACTGCCCTGCACACTGCTTGATTCACAACTGCTCTCACTAGTGCGTACACCCCCGGGTCACCCCGCTCAACGAATCGGCAGGCATTAAAGGATGCCATGCTAAGAAAACACCTACACACATGACCAGTGTTTCCCATTAAATGGAAAGCTTCACTAGTTTTTACCGACAGTTGGTTGGAATAACTAGGATTAGATAACATGTGTGAGAACCTGGCAATGCCTTTTCCACTGTTTATTGTGAAATATTTTAAATACCTGAAAAGTTTGAACAAAATTGTTACGTGAACACCCATTTGCTATCTAGATTCTACAGTTAATGCATGGCTGTATTTGTTTCAGGGTGTGAGAATTTTGATTCTGCTTTATTCCTCCAAGATTTCTAATACTTCCCTGAGCTCTTTGCCATGGTGGTGTTCATAAGTTTTTAATATCTTCCTGAGAAAATATGAACATAAAGAAAAATGGATTAAGTGAGAAAGTAGTTGCGTTGATAAAAGAGGGTTCAATTTCTAAAAGCGCCCATTCAGACACTCCCTGTGAGTGGTGCCGTGAACAGGAACGTGACTGGTGCACGCCGGTGATTAGTCTGTAAGCAGTGCCTTCCTTGACGTAAAACCACGAGGGGCCTTGTCTTCCTAACTGTTGATGGAAGAGTCTGTGAAGTGAGGCACAGAGAGATGATCTCTCTATGCGGACAGAATAGGCACATAATATGATCAACTTGAATTTTGACAAATGTCTTTACAGTCGGTCTTATGTCTGGATGAAAAAGTAGGATCTTGTCTGGTGGGCTATTTTTCTTACAGAAGTTTCTGGTTAACTAGATTTCTGTAAGCTTTTACAAAGCAAGGGGAGAGAAAAATTTTATGCTCACACACACAGAGGGAAGCAAATGTCAGTTTACAGTTGTGAGTATGCAAAACACAGTTTATTCTTGCGTTATTTATCAGTTATTGTATTAGTTTCCACACAAACAACAGCGATCCCACATTTGCCCCCCTCTGTGTGGTGGGGGGTGTCTTACTAACTTCTCTGTAGTCTAGTCAGCGAGGCTTCTACTTTTGGAGAAAATGCAGAGGGGCTGGAAATAAAGACTTTTTTCCCTTTAGTTTGTGGAAAGTCATCTGCAGCCAGCCTTATACTACCTTGTACTAGAACCGTTAATGATCTCAAAGTTTGTGTTTTCTGAAGTCAGTTATAACTCTGAATGTTTTCCTCAAAGTCCATCATCTCTCACGATGTGTTTGGGACAGATTCTAATTTAGATGCAACTTTCCAAGAATTCATTTATTGTATCTGGGTTATGAGGTCAGTTTAAAAAGAAGGGGCTGCGCCCGGAGTGGCGTGGCCCAGTTGGTTGGACGTTGCCCCTGAAAGCAAAGGGTCACCAGCTCAAGTCCCGATCAGGGCACATGCTGGGTGGAGGGTTCAGACCCCAGTCGGGCACGTTTGGGAGGCAGCCAATCAACCTTTGTCTCCCTTTCATTCTCCCTCCCTTCCCCTATCTCTAAAAATAAATTAATTAAATCTTTCTTTAAATTTTTTTTTAAAGAAGCTGGAATGGCAGGCTTGGCCGTCACGGGTGGGGAGCTGTGAGGGATCGCTGAGTGCGGAAGCAGTCACAGCTAACGGCGCTTGCTCACCAGCCTCTCCTGGCACCAGGAGGCTTGTCTGCGGCAGGCGGTTTCAGTGCGGCCTCAGTGTGGGCACCAGCCCTGGGTGTTCCCCTCAGGTTCCGAATTTACTTTCTCCCTCAGTGAACTGGTGACCCTCTCAGTTGTCCCCTAGACCGTTCACGGAGCAGGGCTCACTGTGGGCACACACTGCGAGACGCTGACGGGCTGCTGTCTGTGCTGATCTCGCCTGGGCCCGCTCCTTGGGGGGCGAGCAGGGAAGGCGGTAATGACTTTTGACAGGTCTGCTTATAGGGACCAGACCCCGTTAATGCCCTGTCGCTCGGATCTGGGGAGTGTTGCCTTTGCCTGAAGTGTATTTGACTTCACTTGCTAACAAAGGCATCTTCAGATTTATTTCTTTTCCTTGCACGCTAGAGAAGAGGAAGGCTGTCCCATCAAAGGATACTGAGAAGAGAGAAAAGGCTGGCTGATAGCCCGAGCCAATGACAGTTATCATCCTTGGGAGCAGAGGAACCGCTGATCCGGCGGGATGACTGGTGGGAGCCGAGAGGAGTGCAGAAAGGGAACCGCTGTTCTCGGGGAGTTTTGGAGGCTCTTACCCTAAGTAATTTTTGTTCTGCCTGGGTGTTGCAGCTCTGGCTTAGAGGTGTTCTAGTGAGAAAACAAAGCAAAACAAGACTCTCTCAGTTCGAAAGTTAAATGGCCCTTTAAGATTAACTGTTCAGATAAAGCAGCTGGTTTTCTTCAGGCTTCTTAAGGGTCCCGTCCTACTCAGAGCTCCGTGCACTTCGTCTCCGCTCAGTCTAAGGTGGGCTGGAAAAACCTGACGCATCTGCTGTGGCAAGAATGGCGTGGCACGACGAGTCGTTTCCATGGCTGAAATTCTCATAACGATAACTGATGGATGCGGCCAATGAACTCCTGCGTTGTGCCGTCACTAGATGAGAGCAAGTGGGGGTAAAGAAGAAATACAAGGTGTGATCGCCAGCTCTCCGGGGCTTCCAGTTTAGTTAGGGAATTGGAAGACTTGCAGTGTGAGAGTGGGGGAGGGGGACCGCAGTGGGCTGGGGATTCAAGAGGCTTCAGACAAGAGGCAGGCCCTGAGCCGGGCACTGGAGGGCGTGCAGAAATGGCGAACGCAGAGGAGAAAGTGACCCAAACAGGGGCGTGCCCTAAGCAAAGACACAAAAGGCGTGTCCATGAGAGAGAGAGATTACCCTCAATGGGTGAAGGCATGAACAGAGAGAGAGAAATAAAGTTAACAAGGGCATGGAACACTTAGGGGGGCCTTAAATTTGGAATAGGACAGCTTACTTTTGAAGTGGGAAGAGGTACAGAATCATGAAGGGGTGTGCCCTTGATGGGTGCTCTTTTTTTTAATCCTCATGTGAGGTTATGTGTTTTGATTTTAGAGAGAGAAGAAGGGAAGAGAGAGAGAAAGAGAAACATTGACGTGAGAGAGAAACATCAATCAGTTGCTTCCCATACATGCCCCGACCAGGGACTGAACCCACACCCTAGGTGACTCGAACCCACAGCCTTCCTTTCAGTGTATGGGACAGTGCTCCAACCAACTGAGCTACCCACCCAGGGCTAACGGATGCTCTTTCAAGGGCGAATAGGCTTTAGCAATTCACAGACAGGACTAAAGGGCAAAGAGCTTGGGGTCCGAGAGGCCACCCAATCATCCAGTTCTGAAGAGAAGAGAGATTTTCCAAGGAATGTGTCTCTCCAGACAGAAGCTTCTGGTAGTGGCTCCGTGGCTGCCTGAGATTTGCTCAGCTCAGCATTTGAAGTCCGCCTTTTGATCGATTGTCATAATTGGCCCAACAAACCAGACGGGCTTACTTTCTGGAATAAGCTCTGTGCTCGTAAATCTTCATCAGGTGTTCGGCTCTGAGCCTTCCCAGGCAGGGACTGGATGGGGTTCTCCATCACCTCCGTCCACAAGAGCAGCCGTTCCCCGGCAGCGGGGTCGTGTTTGTTTAAAGATGGAGCTGTGCGTCTCTCCTGTGTTGCCTTTTTAGATACACAGGAGCTCTATCAGTGGAAGTCCTGCTTTGGGGAAGACGTGACATGCAGCTAGCTCATTAACAGGTTATCTGTGTCATTATGTCCTTTTCGGATTGTGCATACTGGAGATAGAGTCTTTTGAGGAGAAAAATCCAGCCAGGCTTCTGGTTTCCCTTTCTTTTTCTTCCTCGTTTGTATCTGCCTTTTCTCCTCCGTAGTTACAGCTATTCCCATGATGGGCAGTCATATCTTTGGAGTCCAGAATACCCTGAGTATTCATTTGCAAATAGCTACAAAGTCAAATTCAGATAACTGCACTTAAATTAGAACCATTCGGCACCTCTCCTCACACAGTGCTTCTCTCTGCCCTATTTCAGCTGCGGGAGCTTAACTGCCTCTTCCTTTTTATTCCACAAAGCACTTTTTCATTTGTTCTCCTCTTGGTCATTCCAAGGCCAAGGCTACCTATCAGGTGCTTGCAGAAGTGCCCTGGTCACCTTGCTGCTGGGTTTGCCCCTGGCTTCCACAGCTTTGCCAGAAAGAGCAGCCACCTGGGCAGAGAGAGGTGGGACTGCCTGTTAATGTCTTCCTTCTCAAATGAGAAATGCCCCCTTTTACCCCATCCTTTCTAATGCATCCTTTTGCATTAGAGCCAAAAGAAAGCTCTGACACATAGTAGGCACTCATTCCTCAAATGAACAAAGGGAAATGCCTCCAGTATGTTAAACAGTGGCCTCTGGCTTATACAGCTAGGGTAGGCTGTGTAAAAGTGAACCTATACTGTTCACCAAGGGGTAGCGTTAAAAATTTGACTGTCTTTTTAAATTTTTCATTTCAGAAGTGTTTTAGATTTACAGAACAGTTACAAAGATAATACAGAGAATCCCCATACACCCCACACCCCGTTTCCCTACTGTTAGCAGCTGATGTTCATATGGTTCATTTATTACCATTAATGAATCGACATGGGTGCATTCCTGTGTATTCATTCCACCATTCATTCAGATTGCCCTGTTCGTCTGCACACCTGATGTCTGAACTCTGTTCCAGTGTCGCGTCCAGCACAGCACGCCACACTCAGTTGTCCGGTCCCCTTAGATTCTGCTCAGATGTAACCGCTCTCGGACTTTCCCGTCTCTGCAGCAACTCTGAGAGCAGGTCGTAGGATGTCCTGCAACACGGGTTTGCCTGATGTTTCTCTCAGGGCGTGACTGCAGGCACGCGTTCCGGGAGGAGGGCTGCAGGGGCGAAGGGCCATTCTCATCACAGCACATCTCATCAGGTGTACATGCTGTCAGCAGGACTTCTCACTATCGAGGTTAACCTTGATCCCTGGCTGGGGCAGTGTCTGCCAGATTTCTCCCCCAGAAAGTTACTCCTTTGTTCCCTCTTTCCCTAGCTTGCTCTCTGGAACGAAGTCACTGTGCGCAGCCCACATACCCGAGGCGCGGGCAGTACTCTCTGCTTCCTTGGTGGAGGAGAAGGTGCATGAATTATTTGGAATGCTTCTGCATGAGAGATGTGTCTCCTCTCCCATGTTTATATGTATTCAATCATTTATTTATGTCAGTACGGACTCACGGATTTTTATTGCACACAGCAGGTTGCCATCCAGTACTACTTTATTTTGTTGCTCAAATTGTTCCAACTTTGGGCATTGGGAGATATCTCACGTGACACGTAGCCCCTGTGACCCGATCTTTCTGATTTTTAGCACTGATTTTCTGGCGCTATAAGATGCTCCAAACTACATCTGTTTAGTTTGTACCTCAGTCCCAGAAACAGCCCTTTTTCCAAGGAGTCTCAGCTCCTGTGCTGGAGAACAGTCTTGGCAGCGAGGGTCTGGGGACTTGCTGTGCTTGTTGCTACTTGGGCATCGTTACTTCTAGGGCTCCTCAGCTGACAGAGAAAGGAAACATACGTGTACATATCATACATATACATATTTCTGTATGTAGAAATAGTGTATCTATTTATTACGCTAAATAGGAGTCCATACTGATGTCTCCAACTCTGATGCATTGCTATACAGATCTAGCCTCCCTCCGTAACAGTGGAAACCTGGCTTCTGCTATTCACCATCGTTACCTGTTCGACTCCAGCAACATATACAACATCAGACTTGCTGATCCGCTGGCTTGTAGGGAACGACTACATCAACTAGCGCATGGCCCTTCTGTACAGTTTCTCGGGCCGTCAGTTTCACAGACTCTACTCATTTCTGAAGTTACCTGGCTCAGCACCCTTTCTCCCCCTCCTTCCCAGAAGGCTGTTTCATACATTTGCAGTACCGTCAGCTGGTTGGGCCACATTCCACACTCCATCCAGTCCCTTACCCTCCTGAATGACTTTTTAAAAATTTACACCCATGAAAGTTCATTCTTTGTGCTTCAGAATTCTGTGGGCGTGGACACATACATGATGTCCTGTACTTACCATTACAATACCACACAAAATGGTTTTTACCAACCCCCAAATTGCCTGTAATTTACTCACCCTACTCCCCTCTCCACATGCCTCTGGCAATCACTTCCCTTTCTACTGGCTCTGTAATCCTGCCTTTTCCAGCACTTACATCATCGGAATCACATAGTCTTCATCTTCCTCAGACTGGCGTCTTCCCGTTAGTGATATGCACATGATCCATCCGTGGCTTTTCGTGGCCGACCGCCCTTTTCTGTGCGTCACTGAATGATGTGCCGCAGTGCGATTGTATCCCAGTTTGCCCACTCACGTGTGGAAGGACGGCTTGGTTGCCCCCACTGAAGATGTAAACATCGCGTGTCTGTTGCTTTGTGGTCCTATTTTTTAGAATCAGTTGGACGTGATTTTGGCTGTGTGTGGAGGTGGTGGGGGCGTGTGGGGTTGTGGTGGCGAGGAGAGACAAGAGTAAATACGGTGGTAGTTTGATGAAGGTATGAACATGATGAGTAAACGGTTCAATCTAAGAAAAAGGCAAAAGTAAAAATTCTTTAATTTGCTCTTACTCTTAGGTTCTGTGTAAAAACTTGCTCTTAGATTTTGTTCTTTAACAAAAAATGTTTAGAATTCTTTTCTAGGAAAAACTCTCCCTTTAGCTCTAAACTGTAACCAGCTTGCTGAGACGTGCTGCTGTAGCTCGGTGAAGACCGCGCGTCCGGGGACCCCAGACTCTTCCGTCTGAGGGGCCAGAGTCATAGAAACTCACCGGCAGTGGACTCCTTACTTAACGGTTTTCCTGCTTCCAGCACAAAGAGTAGGGGAAACTCTGTGCAAGGGGGAAGGAGAGCTCTTGCCCATAAGAAAAAAAAAAAAAAAGGCATAGGGACTTAGCCATCTGGAAACCTGGAATTAATGGGACAAAAGAGCAAACGTAATTCTTTTACCAAGTCACTCCGAGCTAACAACAAGTACAGTTATTCTTGGACCTGGGGGTCCTCCCCCAGGGATCTCTCATAGAAGGAGCCAAACCCCAAGGAACGAGCCACATGCAAAGTGAAATCTGCTCTGTTAAGAGCTCAGCTTGTGTCTTTCCAGAAGACTTTGTGTTCAACTTCCTGGAAGAGATGCGGGGGGCCTTAAAGAGGCCTCTTGTTCTCTGCTTGCACACCTTCAGTGTTCACTGGCCAGGTCGAGGGGGCCGGTTGGAGCCTGACTCACACACCCGTGCATGGCGAAGGAGGACTAGAGAGAGAAGGAAAGCGTGTGTGCTGCCTGGGAGGCGGCACGCACCAGAGGAGGCACGCACATCCTGCTCGAATGTACAGTGATCTGCATGTTAGTGAAACGTAACACGAGCTCAGAGGCTGGACTGAATTAGCAGGTCCTCTTCGTCTGCGGAGGAATTAATAGGGTAGAAGGGTAGGCAGAGGGCCCAGACTGTAAGTGCAGAAGGAAGTTTCTCCAACACCCAGCATGTCAAGAAGTGTGTGAGCTGCAAGTCATCAGAAACTCTTTGATGCATAAAACATAAATAAGAGCAAATTAAAGATATCTCTTTAGGTGAAAAACAAAAAAAAATGAGTTCTAATTATAATGTTAGAATTTAGCTGGTGAATGTTTTAATTAGTCCCCGGGTAGCTGTATTTTTTAAAATCTTGCTATAGTTCATATATTTGTCTAAAATGCATTAGTTAAATATTTATTAGTTATATATTTTTAATGTCTGCATTTTTGTGGAGTAGCTTTATAATAATAATCATAAGTGACTGGATTAAAAGCCAATTTTACTCTTTCTCGACTGGACATATCTGCTCTATCTAGGGAAAACCAAGCTAAGTGGCTCATGAAACCACTGACAGTTTCACCTCGTGAGTACTAACTCAAGCGCAGACCTTGTACCCGGGTTAAAAAAAAATCGATTGCTTTAGAGCTAGCTTAGAGAATGCAAATACTTCAAGCAATGGCAAAATTTTTAGGCTTTTTAAAAGTCTACTTCCCTACTTCTTTCAGGTCCTTGGCACATAGTGACAGACTGGTTTACTTAAGTGACAGAAACATAACACAGCAGACAAGAAACACGGTAGCATCCCTGGCTGGCGTGGCTTAGTCAGTTGGGTGTCATCCCACAGAGCGAAGGATCATCGGTTCAATTCCCGGTCTGGGCATGTGCCTGGGTTTCAGGCCCAGTCCCCAGTTGGGGTGCACGCGGGAGGCAGACGGTCAGTTTTTCTCTCTCACATCGATGTTTCTCTCCCTCTCTTTCTCCCTCCCTTGCTTTTGCTGTAAAAACAAATAAATAAAGTATTTTTTAAAAGGAGTGTTGTTGCCAAACTCATACACCTGGGACGAGTGGTTCTGTAAGTCATAACTCAGTTTAATAAAAGACTGGCTGCGCAGCTAAACCTACAGCGTGCGTTTTCCCCGGCTGGTGTCGGCGTTCTCCGTCACATGGAGGCACAGCAGAATTTTAGAGCTGGAACTCTGCTCCAGCTCTGCCGCTGAGGTTAAGCCCAACAAGGCAAGCCTCTTGCATAAGGTAACACAGCTGGGAAGTGGCAGCAGCACGGGGGGATTCGGGCCTCTCTCCTGCTGACCTGCTCTCTTTCTAGTCGGCCTCAGTGTACTTGAACTCCACTGCCTCATTAGGTATTGAGTCATTTATTTATGTTGGATTTTCACAGCATCGATATTTGTACTATAAGAGAAATGTTTTTTCAACATGCACTCTATGTTTTTATGTAACTTTAGAAAACAAAGAATATCCATCTAAAGACAGTAGTCATGTCCTACCTAACAGAAAGTAAATACATTCTCATCTTAGTATCACTAGTAAGAAAAGGCTGTTTTGTTGTTACCATTACTTTTACAAGAAGAGTTATTTGTTCTGTTGAACTTCCAGAAAAGCATCATTTTTGAACCACCTCCCATTTAGGGTGACTTTGCTTTTCTCTAAAAGCAGAACGGGTTTCACTCCAAAACCAAATAACAAGCATCTCTCTTCTAATTTATGATTTTCAAAATTCTGCAGTGTTTTTTCCCTTGCTGTCCAGCATGCTGTCTGAAAAGTCACAATGATTTAAATAATTGATGGCTACTTTATGAAATTGTCAGGCAGGATCCATCCTCCCGTCTCCCCCAACGCAAGTCCTTGAGCAGCTAATCCTTTTATGTTGTATGCTTTTCTCTCCCCTTCCTGGTTTCATTTAGATAATTATATTATTCGCCCTGGAATATAATTGCCGCTCTACCATGGGGGAGGTGGGTGGAGTGGGGTGGGCTGCCCGCTGTTGGCGTCTGTAGGTTGTAAATGTCTGTTATGCTCTAGCCTCTAATTTCTTTGCCATCCCACCTTTTAAAGATTTAATTATACCTGTGTAAAAGCATAATTCGAAATGTGACTTCTGATTCTCTTGGAAGATAAAAGAGACATTAAGCCATTGTTAAACATGAACGAGCATGGTACAGTGGGAAAAAACTTTGAGCTGGAATTCAGAGATCTGTATTCAGCTGAGCAATTTCTGAGCGCCTGCCGTGGACCAGGCGGTGGACGGAACGTGAAGAAGTGTAAAGACTGAGAGGAAATGAGAAAATTGTGCCCTGGGAATGCACGTCTAGGTGATTTGCTACCAACTCATGACCTTGATTTCTCATCTCTAGCAAAGGATGCTGGGTCTCTTCGCGTGTTCTTCCGTCTACTTAACATTCCGGGACGCTTTGAAAACAGGCCATAAAGTAGCCACCACACCCCTTCTTTGTCAGATTTCATTGGAAAACTAGGCGGTGGTGGAAGTTCTGAATTTTCTGTGACAGACATCAGTTTGTCACCTCTGAAATCCAAGACGGTCCGCTCTCAAAGCTCCCAAACAAAGGGTCCCTTTTTCCTCCATCTGTTCCTGCCTTCAGTTGACACGCCCCAAGCAGGGGCTGACTGGGAGCAGAAGGCAGCCGTCTCTGAGCAACTGGAAATTGTTATCAAAGGAGCAATAACCTTTCTCTCAGATTACTGCCCAGCATCTTCTCGCTAGCTCACGAAGCTGTTTTCTTCTTCACTGAGGATTCTGATTCTCTTTTTAAATTACATTTTATTGATTGTACCATTACAGTTGTCCCATTTTTCCCTCTTTGTCCCCCTCCATCCAGCACCCCTCACTCCCTCAGGCAATCCCCACGCCATTGTTCATGTCCATGGGTCAGGCATGTAAGTTCTCCGGTTACTCCATTTCCTGCACTGCACTTCACATCCCCGTGTCTGTTCTGTAACCCCCTATTTACAATCCCTGCTCCCTTCGCCTCTTCACCCATTCCCCCACACCCTCTGCCTTCTGGCAGCCATCAAAACGCTCTCCGTATCCATGTTGCTTACTTTGTTTTTCAGATTCAAATTGTTGATAGATATGTATTTATTGCTATTTTGTTGTTCATAGTTTTGATCTTCTTTTTCTTAAATTAATTCCTTTAACATTTCATATAATAATTGTTTGGTGATCATGAACTCCTTTAGTTTTTTTGTTGTTGTTGTTTTGTTTTTTCCTTGTCTGGGAAGCTCTTTATCTGCCCTTCAATTTTAAATGATAGCTTTGCTGGATAGAGCAATCTTGACTCTAGGTCTCTGCTCTTCATTACTTTTCCTGGGAACTCCCCTGCAGGTAACTAACTTCTTTTCTCTTGCTGCTTTTAAGATTCTCTCTTTATCGTTAACCTTTGGAATTTTAATTATGATGTGTCTTGGAGTGGGTCTCTTTGCATCCATTTAGTTTGGGGCTCCCTGTGCTTCCTGGACTTGTATGTGCATTTCCTTCACTAAGTTGGGGATGTTTTCTTTCATTATTTTTTCAAATAGATTTGCCATTTCTTGCTCTTTCTCTTCTCCTCCTAGTACCCCTATAATGCAAATGTTGGAACACTTGAAGTTATTCCAGAGGCTGCTTACAGTATCCTTGGTTTTGTTTTATTCTTTTTTCTTCTTATTGTGATTGGTCACTTTTTGCTTCCTTATGTTGCAAGTCATTGATTTGTTTATTGGTTTCATTTAGTCTATTGTTGTTTCCCTGTAAATTGTTCTTTATTTCAATTAGTGTATCCTTCATTTCTGACTGGATCTTTTTTATGCTGCTGAGGTCCTCACTGAGTTCCTTGAGCATCCTTATAACCACTGCTTTGAACTCTGCATTTGATAGATTGCTTATCTCCACTTTGTTTAGTTCTTTTTCTGGGGTTTTGATCTGTCTTTACATTTAGGCCATGTTTCTTCATCTCCTTGTTTTGGTAGCCTCCCCGTGTTTGTTTCTGTATATTAGGTAGAGCCACTTTGTATCTTCATAGTGTGGCCTAATGTAGTAGGTGTCCTGTAGGGTCCAGTGGCACAGACTCCCCTATCACCCACACTGGGGACTCAAGGTACACCCTTCATGTGGGCTGAGTACACCTTCCTCTTATAGTTGAGCCTTGATTGCTGTTGCCAGGTCAATGGGAGGGATTTACCCAGGCCAGTCAACTGCAAGGATTGGCTTCAACTACTGACCACCAACCTCCACCCTCCGTGGAGGATCAGCTGTGCAGGGGCAGGGTGGCAGTCCTTCAACATGATCTGTAGCTGTCCACTGGGTGCACGGGTGCTGGGGTTTCCTGGGTGGTGCAGACCAAGGTCAGTCCCCACTTGTGTTTTGCTCAGGACCACCCTGCCTGCTATAAAGCAACCTGAGATGGCAGCTACTTGTACAGGGCTTGGAGATTCCCTGGCAAAGCCAAGCTGTGAATGTAGGCTGGTTGTGGCTATGCCAAGCCTAAGGCCACTTAGCAAAGGGTACAAGCATAGGGGCTTAGTCAGACTGGCTATTGCTTGTTTGAAAGGCTTTAGGAAGTTGTGAAACATAAGCAAAGACCAGCCATTCATATGGAAAAGCCGCTGTTAATAGCTGTAAGTTGGGTGGGAAGGAGCCTGGGGATTTCCAGGGCAGGACAAACAGTGTGAGCCAGGTTGATGGAGTCTCAGATATGGCACCCACCTGCTAGCTCTGTGTCTCTGTTGGGGGGAGGTTCAGAAAAGGGACAATGGCCTCTGCCCTCCTTTCTGTGTGGGAGAAAGCTGTCCCCCAGCTCCTGCCTTGATGCCAGACCCTACACTTCCTCCCTATACAGTGACCCCTCACCTATCATGGGAGTTATGCTCCAGAGACCCCCACAATAGGTGAAAATCCACAAAGTAGCGGCGTTATACTTACTTTATTGTTTATATATTTTTAGGCCTTATAAACCCTTCCCACACTCCTGTAAACCTTTCCCACTCTCTTATTAACCTTTCCCACACTCTTATAAACAGTTCATATGCTCTTTAACACTTTCTGCACTCTTAAGCCTACGTAATTTTAACAACATATAAAATTATCTATGGGTACTCACCAGTGAAGTATACAGTCATCCCTCGCTGTATCAGGGTTCACTTATTGTGGCTTCACTGTAGCGAGGGACAGCTATATGCCACTGGTGCCTTTCAAGCTGCTGCTCTGGTGGGGGGGCTCAGAGGGAGTGAGTCTGAATAGGCCAGTCAGTGTGCGGGTTCTTTAAGGGGAGCTGTTTGGGACTTGAGCAGTTTCTTCTCCCTGTTGTGTTTGCAGCCAGAAGGTATGGGGACTTAATCTCCCTGGCAGTGGTATCTTGGGCTGGGGGGCCTGGTGTGGGGCTGAGAGTCCTTGCTCCCAAGATATCCCTCCTGAATTTTCAGCCACCACACGTGAACAGGACCAGCCTGTTCAGCATCTCCACCCCTCCTACCAGTCTGGATGGATAGGGTTTCTTTAATTCCATAGTTGCCAGACCTCCATTCAACTCGATTTCCACTGGTTCTGAGTGATGGTTGTTCCACAATTTAGTTGTAACTTTGCTGTGGTTGCGTGAGGAGGCGAGCCGTGTTTGCCTACGCCTCCGTCTGGAGTGGAAGTGGAGGATTCTGGCTTTAACATGTTTTTCGTGAGTCTGATTTTTGTTGTCCGTTGGCTGGAAGGGAAAATCACAAAATGTTTCTTCTGATTTTTAATATTTTATTCCTTTCTCTTTGGAGGTATCTAGTCTGGATATGGTAAAACTTGCCAACTCCAGAACTTAGAAAACTTAGAGATATTAAATATAAACACAATCATGGATCGGGCTTTCTGACTTTAAGAAGAAATGCTATTTATCTTTGCCAGATCCTTAGAGCAGAAGATAAAGTAAACCCAAAATGACAGCATATACCCTGCTACAAATGGAACACAAACAACACATGATAAAATAGAGCTTTAGAGTGGATTTTATAACATATTTATTTTGGAGGAGCCCATCATAGCCCATTTGCCTTATTGGAAGAACGATTTTCCTGTTACACAGGGAAAATGGAGTATTTAAAAAGGAAATGAATGTGGCAACCAAATGGGCTTGGTTGAAACTGGCAAATTTGTTTCTTATGTACTTGTTGTTTTTGCACTCGGGGGAGTGATACGGGGCCTGGACCTGCTTTCAGCAGTAATGGCACTTTCCCAGAAGAACCTAGCCATCGGGGTAAAATAGCTTGGACACGTCCTGTCCTCTCTAGGGGCGTCCACTAGGGGTGATGCTAGAAAAACCTCCTCTTTCGCATGCAGTATTGATGCTTTCTAATTTGCAACTTACTCCCTTGTTCTTCTTTGTCTTTATGAAAGTCTTTGCTAGCAGCCCTCTCCTCTTTTGTCTGGGAATAAAATATATGAGTCTCGTAATAAACCCACCTTTTTAAAAAAAAATTTACTTATCCCTAGCACTGTGTTCTGTAGACCACTGCTCCTAAAACTGGAACATTCACTTTAATCACCAGGTAGGTCTTCTTCAAGGCACAGTGCGATTCAGTCCGGTCGGGCCCTGCTGCTCTGCGTTTTAGACAAGCCCTTGGCTGAGGCTGCTGCTCCAGGAGCCAGACTCTGAGTAGAAGGGCTGTGGACCAGGGGTCAACAAGCTTTTCCTATGAGCCACACGGTCGCTGTTTGATCAGTTGTGCCTTCGTGACAGAAAAGCAACTACAGACCACGTGTGCGTGAGTGAGCGAGGCTGTGCTCCAGGGACACTGTGAGGACCTGAGATGCAGCAGCTGGGTTTGGCCTGTGAGTTGTAGTTTGCCAACCCCTGGATTAGACAGTGCCTTTGAAGTTATGTACACACACACACACACACACACACTCACACACACTGAATAGTCTTCATTCTAATGTTTGCCTGGGATTGTCTTATAATGTAGGCGCATATATAAAGTGCCTAGTGGTTAATTTATGTTCTACCGAGGTATTATCCAAGGAAATTTTGAGCCAAATAGCCAGGCTTCTTTTCCCTCTGGAGGACTTGGAGTAAGGTGAGAGGCGTAATATTTCAGCGTCCTTGTGGTGTACTGGCAACAGCGTTTTGAAAGACCCCTTTCTGTCCGGCAGGCCGTGGCTTACGGTTACACACTGTTGTCCGCCTGCCTCTCCCCGAACTCTGACTCTGCCCTGCGCGTGCGTTTCTTCGATCACGTCCCTTGCCATGTCGTCTGGCACCGATCCACGTTTGGGTAATGAGATAGTTTGTTGTGCCTGCAATGAAGAAAATGACTTAAAATGTTTTTTAATAAGTTAACAGGAGCAAGTGTTGAAATTACTGTAATGAGATAATGACAGTGCAGCATATTGCTCTGAAGATTGTGCTCTGGTGAGACATGTACGCACTTAATAAATTCATTTTCACCGTATTTTCCTTGGCAGACTTGTTTACCGCTCGCCTGTCTGTCTGCTGGCAGCAGGAACAGGGCGTAGGGGCTGATAGTCAACAAAGAATGGAGACCGAAGCTGGCGCTCGGTTGAGGGCACTGCTGAGCCTCCAGGCCAGCTCGGGCCAACCAGCAGAGATGGACAGTGAGGTCAGATGAAAATGAAATCTGTGTGTATAAGTAGCCTCCACATCATGAGAACTTGAGTTTCTCTTTTCTCTTTATGTGAAATCGATTGAATAAGCTGTTCTCTATTTAGAAAGACCATAAGGAGGCCTTCTCTGACCCCTCTTAGGACAGACGGCCCGCAGGGAACATCCTGTTCACGAAAATGGAACGAGGGCCCAGGTCGGGCCAACCAGCAGAGATGGACAGTGAGGTCAGATGCACAGTTGGGCCTGGCACATTGCCTCTGCCCACTGTGCTGACTGGATGGTGCCTGTGGCCTGGACCCGTCCCACGCTATCTGGTGTCTGGTTTTCTCAGAAAATCCAGAGCCCTGTCGTGGGGCTTGGTGGGCTTCCTCCCAGGCGGAATCATTTGGTGGGAGTCAGCGCTTCAGCCTGTGACTCCCGTCACCTGTCCCAGCCACGTTCCCTCCCACTCACCCAGCAAAATGCTGCTTTCCTACTGCCGGCTGGGAGCGTGCCGGACGCAGAGCCCCACACGCAGCATTGTGGTGCCGTGGGAGAGCGGAGGTCCACTTGCTTTCCCGGGAAAAGGCCCGTCTCCTCATCGCGCCTGAGCACAGGCCACGGGGCGTGGCCTTGCTGCGGCTGTGTCCGAGTGCTGATGTCATGGCCCATTTTCAGGCAGACGGAGTGTTCCTCGCTGACTGGCTAATAAGCCCGTCGGCCTTGCATGAACATGAAAGACAGACAGACGTTTGTTTACTGTAACCAACCAGCAGACTGCAGCTGAGTCTGTGACAACTGCCTTCTACTCCTCACTCCACAGACACACACACACGGAAAATTTCACTTATAGCAAAACATTCCACTTATTTTATATGTGTGTCATTGGTCTTCAATCAAGCAAAGACATCGGGGATCGAGTGAGGGAAATTTGAGGAAAGACAGTGCAAGAAGCCAGCCGAGACTGGAATTTTATAAAAACCATTACTTTTAGCTGCTTGCCTCATTACCTAAGGATTTCATTTCCTCTTTTAAGTCTTCAGTTCTATCTTTCTATTAGTTTTTTTTTTTTTTCAGTTTCTTGTTAAACTCAAAATACTGAGAATAGAAACCGTAGGCCAACCTGACATTAGGAACCGTGTGAGCACAGCTCTTTGACCCCCTAGCGGACTCTGGGGGACGCGCGTCCCACACTGCTGCTCCGGGCTGGGAGCCCCTTCCAGTTACCCAGACCCACAGAGCAGCCCATTACACGTCGCCATGAAGGAGTCCGTGCTGTTGCTGCTGGAAAGTGAGGACCAGCAAGCCAACCGAGGCAGCTGGGCACATCTCACTGTGGGTCAGGACACTGTTCCTAGGAGGGCCAGGTGGCGAATATCAGGTGGGAGATTGCAGGCCTGACAGTCCCCTTGCAACTATTCCCCTCTGCTTCCCTGGTGGGAAAGCAGCCATAGATGGCACAGAAATGAACACATGTGGCTGTGTTCCAATAAAACTTTATTTACAAAAACAGGTGCCAGGCTAGGCCCTGGCTGGGTATGCCACAGTTGTGGGTTTGATCCCAGGTCAGGGCACATACTAGAAGCAATGAATGAATGCATGAGTAAGTGGAACAACAAATCAGTCAGTCTCTCTCTGTCTCTAACAAAGTAAATAAATTTAAAAAACAGGTGGCAGGCCAGCTTTGGCCCACAGACCACTGCTTAGACCACTGACCCCTGGCACTATGGCAAGACTCCCGGATATGGAGCTAGGTTTTCACAGGAGCTTTATTATCTGTATCATCACAGTGTGGCTTTAAACCGGTCTCATTACTTGCATATGTATTCACAGATAAAATTTGTAGTAGCAGCACTTGTCCTGCCTCCCTCAGAAGGTTACGTGTGACACTGTGGGTAGGACTGACCCACTGGGACGTACTGTGTGAGGATGGCCTTCTTTCCTGCTGAGCATTATTTGCAGCAGCAAGGGTGGCTTTTCTAGAGAAGGAGGAGATGAGGATTCGCTTCTGATCCCCCACGATTCTGTCAGAGTATCTTGGAACTTACGGGTGTCGGGGTAGAACCCCTACAAACCCTCAGAGAGCCCCATGCTTGGGGGAGACTGCACCTGGAAATGTCCTATGTGTGTGGCTAATTTGAATCCCTAGCAGCACACCACAAAACCAGAAATGGCCCTTTTTGCCTGGGGACAATCACGTAGGAGAAGGGTGACAATGCCCAAGGGGTCTATGGTGCCCTTTGCATCAGCCCGGGCCATCAGTGGTGTGGCCAGTGTTAGGAATGCTGCGCCTCCCATCTAAGTGTTCTCGTGCAAAATATTAAATGACCAGAAAGGGTGTGATGCACTCCA
This sequence comes from Tonatia bakeri, assembly GCA_004024845.1. Classification (NCBI taxonomy): domain Eukaryota; kingdom Metazoa; phylum Chordata; class Mammalia; order Chiroptera; family Phyllostomidae; genus Tonatia; species Tonatia bakeri. The sequence goes on along the minus strand of PVIA01001366.1, from coordinate 158,218 downwards.
GAGACATCATACTGACGCTTTTACGGTTTCCGTATTTTTAACATGGTGGAAGCTCGCTTGTGCACGGGTCTCCTCAGGGAGAGCAGCGGAGGATCTTCGTGTCTTATCTGGAGTGCTGCGCTTGTGTGACACACTTTCAGACGGGCCCGGTCACTCCTGTCAAAGCATGTGTGCCCCATGCTTGACCCCAGCATCCTGCATGTGATAGGTGTAAACATCTAATGCATGTTTGTTGAGTGACAGTGTGTCAAGGCAAAAGTAAATACCGGTTGTTGGTGTGGGAGAGCCTTTCAGAAGGTAGCTTCCACCTTTTAATGGAGCTCGTATTAAAAGTAGTTTTTATCCACTGGTAATCCAGTAAATGTCCGATAGCCAGCTTAGCTCTGAGGGCAAAAAAAAAAATGTGGGTGGGAGGGGGGATCAGTGAATCAAGCCCCAATTTGCAGTGTTCACCAGCTTCCGTGGTGTAGCTACACCCACCGCAGCCAGCTTAGGCCACCCGTGTGCCACTGAGTGCCGGGGCGAGAAGAGCCACACCGTAACACACCGTTGCACAGAATTTTCACCATGCGGGTACAGTAGATGTAAACAGCCTCACACACATTGGTAATAGTAAGAAGCATAGTTTAATCGTGCCCGTGTTTAACACCTGCTTTGCGGAAGTCCTAAAAATTTGACAACTCACCCATGTAGCCTACAGGAGCCAGCTCCACCACATCACTGTGCCTGTCACAGTGTATTACAGTGGCTTGTTCAATCGTCCACCTCCTTCCCCAGAGAATGCACTTCCTGGAAGCATGGGCAGCACGTCTCTAATGCCCAGCACATAGTAGGCATTCAAGTATTTGTTTACTGAACAAACCACCCCAATCTTTTGCATTCTCACTGATTTAATACATTGTGAAACAAAAGACAAGGATTTCTTTTCCTGAAGATCACATTTTGTTTTCTTGGTTTTGGTCAGCTTCCACAGTGTTCTTTCTGTGTATCTCTAAGCACTTCAGCCTATGAAATATTAATGTTTTTAATATCTTGTAACTAAGGGTGTGTGAGTTATTCATGAACATTGTGTTCACAGAAACAGCTCATATAAATATGTTTGGGAGCTATTTTTCAGTAGAATGTCAGTTTTTTAAAATCTGTTTTTGTTCTTTGAAACCAACAAAAATACTGTCAGTGCCTCTGATATGTAGATTAATTGTGTTTATAATATTGCATAACATTTTAAAATTTTTGTTGGGTGCTGCACAACTTTTATGTTTTCAGCCCGAATCTTTGGTACTGAGCGGAATTAGAAATTCTAGCATCTTCGCACTTCAAGGCACGCTAGGGAGAAGAGAACTCTCTTCCCCGTAGCGCAGGCTAACATTTCCCAAATGCATTCCGCAGGCTCCGGGGCTGTGGGACGTTCGTGGGTACCGTGTGGGAATCGGTGCTGAGGTAGAAACGGGTTTGGGAAACGCAGTTCAACATTGAGCAGATATGTTCTCAGCGGCGCGTCACGGAAGGGAACACGGCACACTCGACTTCCCAGGGCACTGTTCTCCACGGGAGTGTCACAAGGACATCGTGTTCCAAGGAACACTCTTCAGGAGCTACCACACTCGTACATAAACAGACTTACAGAATCGTAGACCGTTTACAAGGAGAGGCCTTAGAGGTCTTCCGGGTTCCCTCCCGCACCCCAGCCCTGGGTCAGCGTTCATGACCCATCACCCAGGCGAGGTGGCTGTCCGCGTCTGCTAAAGTCCAGTCTTAGCGGGGCAGCTACCGCTCCAGAAGGCAGTCCACTTCACTGCTGGCCTCTGTCCCTTTGTTTTCTTTAGAGCAAAGACCTTCCTTATAATTGAAACAAAATCTGTTTTTCTGTAAATTATCCATTACCTCTAGTTTTGGCCACTCGAATACTGGAGAAACAAGTTCGCTTCTTTTTCTATAAAATAACTATCGTGGTCTCTGTCAACCTTCTCTTCTTTAAATTGAACATTCCTAGTTTATTCAACTCCTCCTCACTTGGGGAAGTTTCTAGAATTCTCACCATTCCGATTATTCTCCTGGATAATGGTTAGTGTCCCTCTCAAAATGAGATACCTAGAATTAAATGCAGTCTGCTATGGTCTGCCAACAAAAATGTTTACCTTGTTATTTGCAGTTCTGTTTCGGGCACTATTCTAGACACTGGCGCGGAGACAGGCAAGGCCACAGCTGTCATGGAGCGTACAGCCCAGAAGTGGGGAAATCACAGAAACCAGGAAATAAGTAAACAGGAGGATGGACTCAGGTAGTCAGAAGTGCCACGTGTAGACAGGAATGTCTGTCATGCCCGAAAGTGTTTAGGGAGGAGGTGGCTTGTTTTAGATCAATGGAGAGCGCCAGTTCGGGAGGTGATGTTTCCCCTGTCCTTAAATAATACAGAGGGCCCAAGGAGTCAGCATTTGTAGATAACATTGTTGGTAGAAAGGAAGGTCACCTTGGGGAGTATCATAAGGGAAGGGAGAGCAACGTGAGTGTCCAACCAGCAGCCCACGGGCTGCATGCGGCCCAGGATGGCTGTGAATGCGGCCCAACACAAAATCGTCGATTTACTGAAAGTATTGTGAGATTTTTTTTTGTGATTACGTGTCGCAGTGTATTTAATGTGTGGCCCAAGACAACTCTTCTTCTTCCAGTGTGGCCCAGGGACGCCCAGGGCTGGACAGCCCTGGGAAGGGTGAGCCCGGTCAATCTGACCTACGTGGATAGCACATCTCGAGTTCGGGGGCCTGCACTCGGCAGCACGGCGCACTGCTGTTGGTCCAGGTCTGCATTCGGGGCAGTTGTTATTTTTCTAAGGATCTGATCAAGTTTCTAAGTTGTGCTGATCTTTGACAAATTAAAATTTCAAGGCCATTTGTTTCCTTTTTATACTCGATAAAGCCAATAATGTGCAATCTAAGTGAAAAAACATTGTCATCCTTAAGTTGCATTATTTTGGTTTCCTGCTTGTGCAGATCATGTCAAATTCCTGGCTCTGTCATCAGTAGTAACAGCAGCTTTCTCAGCTTTCTGTTTTACTTAAATTTGATAAATAGATCGTATATGTCTTTATTTGCCGTTATTAGTACACTTATTTTCAGGTCACTTCCAAGGACTGTAGTCTGCTATGGAAATCCCTATAGGTTGAAAAGAATCTATTAACCAGTATATCTTTTCTCAGTATAGCTTTTCAACCACCTGCTAGTACCTGATTCTGTGAAAGGGCACCCACTCCCTACTTCTCCCCTAAGGATAGCCCTCAGGGTAATTGGAGACACATAGATCGTTTGGTCCACTAATTTGTAAGAAAAGGAAAGAAAACTAACACAACACCCTGAATGCATGTAGATAACATCTCTTCTAAATGCCCATAGCTCACAAGATGATTGAAGTTTAATCAAGTCTTTCTAAAATGCATTCTCTTTCATTTAAAAAAAAAACAAGCATAGCATTTTCCTGATTCCGGTCTTTGGGGTGGAGATCTGGCGGCCAGCCAAACCCGTGGCGTCTTCTTTGGTGGAAGCATTCTTTCCGAGAGAAAGGAGCAGCAGGGTCTGCTGCCATTGCAAATCCGTGCCTGGCGTGGATTCGCACCAAACAAGTTTACATTCACTGAGCGCTCTCGCAGCGACCTGGGGTCAGTGGTTTGTCGAGAATACAAAACCCACACTAAACAAATTAATTAAATGGTAACGAGGTATCTTTGCTCTTCAGTACTTTTTCAAGGCCTGGGAGGCCAGAGATAGGTCAAGTGACTGGAAGCTAGGGTTAGTCGATTACCTGTCTTTGCTCCTGATGTCCAGAATCCAGTGAACAGCTCTAGCCTGAGGGGAAAAGTACCTGTTTAAAAGTGCAGTTTGGCTTTGTGCCGGGCAGTCAGGGCCGTCTCGGGCTTGTCTCCGGATGCTGAAGATGACCGTGCACTTCATCGCCAGCCAGAGCTCCTGCTTCGTGGAGCGGCCGGCTTCGGTTGACATCGCTTGCCTTTTCTCTTCTTGACATTGGTATTGTCAAGATTTCGTCTTGTGCTTGGGTGATCATCACCTCTGTTTTATGGGGAAAGGAGATCTTTCTCCGCCCTGACATGCGCATAGTTTGGCATCAGGCTTGGGCACATCATTCACGAGTGTGACAACCCCCGACGTCCTCATTCTGTTTGGTCCGGTTCAGCCGTGTTTATTGGACTTGACCACGAGCTCATGATCGTCCTCATCTCCAGGGACAGAGAGGTAATGTTGGAGAGGCAGTTCCCACGTCCGGCCAGGTTAAACCTCAGACCCTCTTGGTTCCTGTCAGCCGAGCAGCACGAATGAGTGACAGCCCCTTTCCAACCCCAGGCGTTGCCTTTCCACCTCGGAGAGAGAGCTCAGCCCCCACGTGCTGCCCTTCCCTGGCTTGTCTGCCAGCACAGAGGTACTCGGGGACAGGTTCTGGCACCGCACCGTCCCTGGTGGGTGGGTACACAGGCGTTGCGGTGCGTGCACTGGCTTTCCGGGGGGAGGGAGATGGTGCGTGGAGAGACAGCAGCCTCAGCAGAGTCACTGCTCCTGCAACAGGAAGTTGGACCAGGGTCCATCCCATCTGACCGCAGGTTGGAGCCTCACAAGTCAGTGGTGTCAGTTTACACACATCACTCTAGACACTGGCCGTCACCCTCCTCTTTCTCAGGAAGTCGGTAGAACTGTGAGTGGTAGACACAGGACGTCTGGGGACTGCTGGAGGGAAGCACCTGCAGAGACTCCGAGGAAGGTGTCCCCTACCCCTGCGTGCCTTCTGTTGCTGGTCTCTTGGTTACTAGGTATTTTTGGTGCCCATTCTTCTCCTGAGATCAACTGTGCAAAAGAAAAAATTAACCCTGTGCTTCGTATACTCTGAAGCTAAGAAGAGTGCAGGAGAGAAGTTTACATCGGAACTGATGGTCTTACTGGTCATTGCTCATAACACCTGGCATAGGAAAGGTAGCATGAGGCTCGGGGATACAATTCACTCTTTAATCCACTCAGCAGATATTTTACTTTTGAAACGTAAGTGTAGCCATCAGCAAAATAAAGAGATGCTGTGGGACCCGGAAGACTGTGGAACCCTCTTAACTCCCATCCCACCCCAACCTTCAAGCAGCCCCTCTTGCCCATTTCTTCTTTTGGGGTATATCCTCCTAACTATTCCTTTCCTTTAATCTCAAGAAATCAATTTGAAAAAGACAAAGAACTTGCCTGTTGGCATTAATTAAATAAGGAAGAACCTTATGATCTAGACCATCAGCCAGACATGGGCAGACTCCCCTACTCGGAGTCTCTTCCCGGCTCCTCCTGTTTCCTGTTCGCAGGAAGTAGGAAACTCCATGCTGCCCTCTAGTTGACCACGGGGCTGTTGGTGGCTCCTCCTGCTGTTTCGAAGGCACTGCCCAGACAGCTCTCTTTACCAGCAAGGAGCAGTGGCCAATTGTTTCTCATGCGTGGCTTATCCAGGCGTTTCCTAGGGAGAGCGTCTGCTCCTTGATACGCCTCTCTCAACCTCTCCCAACCTCTCCCAAGCCACCGGCCTTCCTGGAATCATCTAACAGCCCAAATCAGGGAACCAACTTAGTTTCACCTGTGGATTTTCAACTGCTCCTCTCCACTATAGCCAGTACCCTGAAGATTTCTTTTGTCTAATGCGATGTGAAAATAAGAGAGAACACCACCCAAGTCAATGTGTCCTCCAGATACCGGGCCAGCAAGATTGATCCTTTATCTCGATTGTCAAGTTACCAGCACAACTGCATTTGGAGTTGTGTGGCTTTGGGACCAGGGACCTGGATCCATATTTTAGCCTATAGCCTTCAGGTCTTCATTTTCTCTGCTAAGTGTCCAAGCAGTGATGTCATAATACTCTCAGCATATTACAGGGTGATTGATGATTCTGAAAAGCATAGAGTGCATCTTTGTCTTTGGGGAGAAGTAGAAGCAACTAGTGATTGAGCCATAGGCATTGCGTTAGCTCCTGCATTTCACCTGCCAGTCAGAGCAATTAACCCTACACTGCCCTTCACGCTTGAGAATGATGCTGAAGAATTGTTACATGCGTTGACTGCAGTGAGAGAAGCATCAGTTTAGAGACTGTCGCCTGGTTGTCGGCCTGTAGATTTGCCACTTCTTAGCTGTGAAAATGGGTCCTATCCCTTAACATCTCTGGACCTCAATTTCTTTACTTGTAATCCAAAATATTTACCTTATAGCATTGTTTGGAAGATTAAATGACGTGGAGCATGTGCACGCCTTTTATAAAGTGAAACCCTCCGTGAATATTGATTTTAAGAAGCTGGCTCGTATAGTGTGAAAAGCATGGTCTTTGGAATTAGACTCCAGACCTGCCCCTCACGAGCAATATGGCCTTTCTTTCACAGAGAGTGGGGTTTCCTGATCTAGTTAATGGAGACAACGCCAAGGTGACCCTCACAGCATCAGCACAGAGATTAAATAAATGCACATGGAAGTACATTGTGAACGTAAGTTCTCTACAGATAGAAGTTGCTGGTGCAGCTGCGCAGGAGAAAATCTATGTGAATGCTGTAGCGGCTTCGAGTGGCCTCATCCCGGCACTGCCGTCACCGAGAGCGTGACAGCGCCTGTTCGGTTATTGCTGGCTCACTTCTCCGGCGCCCACAAGTCTGTGCGCTCCTTGAGTGCAGTGCGGGGGGGCTGGGCTCTCACTGCACGTGCATCTGCTGGTGGGGTGCCCTCACGTGCCATAGCAGCTCAGGGAACGTCTGTTGGATGAGTGAGTGCGTGATTTTTATCATCTGCTATACCTGTTACACTGTGGCACCTCGTAAGTGTCACTTGCATTTATGGAAATAACCATACACTGGAATTGGTGGGGCCATAGGCAATTAACGTAGCTTGTACGAACCCACAAAGCTGCAGCCATTCTGCACCACCAAGCTCCTTAACACCTCTCGACTCGAGTCCCTGGCTCATTAGGTTCTTATCTACAGCCAGAAATACAACACTTAAAAAAAATTACCTCCACTTGATCTACCTGCATGATTGTGTTCTAATTCCCCAGGACTAAGGAGACATATTTTATTTTTGCCAGACGGCTTTGTTGGAGACGCTCCGAGTCCTTTCAGAGTGGCACATCTTAGGAACACCTTGAGGGTGGGGGCTTGGCCTGGTGCAGGTGCTCCGGAGTGTCGATGACAGCACGGAGTGGTGTTCCGCTCGGTGTGCAAGCATCAGAGTGTTCCTCCCCGTTTACCATGCGGCAGTTTGCAAACCCTGTAATGCTAATTATTTTCAAGTTGGTCATGAGAGTGAAAAGAGAGTCACAGCCTTGGGTATCTACTACACTTCATCTGTTGTGAGCGGCGAGGGGCCTCTTCTTGCAGCTGGCCGTCCAGTCCCAGGGTGCATTTCAAATTCCAGTTGCTGATTTTGTGACAGCCTTCCACTCCAGCAGGTCTCTTTGTTGTCCTCAAGGACACCCTCTGGGTCCTTGACTCTTTCCTCCAAAGCCTGGCGAGACCCCAGCCACTGGCACCAGTTTGTTTTCCAAAGACCCAATTCCACTAGTCTGAGTGACCCTTGTTGGTGGGGTTACGCCTACAGCCATTGGTAGCACGGTCGCCGTTTTTCCAAGCAGCCATTGGACGGAAGTGGCCCCGGCGCTTCTGCTACGTTTCACGCGTGTGTCCCAGAGGTAGCAAGACAGAGCATCCGTCTTCATGCCACCTGGCTCCCTGACACACTCGTGCTGCATCTGCGGCTCCGTTGGCAGGCGCTTCCCTCCCCCTCTTCCCACCCCCTCACCCGGAGAGCCTTTCTGAATATGACAGCCATCTGAAGACGAATTATCTCCTTGCAAAGTTAATTTCTGCTTCTCCGCGGGGAGCCACTGGTTCCTGCTGGGCTGGAAAGTGCTGCTGTTCAGTTAATGGATGAGTGTCCCTTGGATCTGGTGCACACCCTGGAACTGTCGCAGTGCCTGGCCTTCCCTTTCCTTTCGTTTCCCACTCGCAGCTGGCACTGGGAGCCCTCTCTAGGCTCGGTCACGGGCGGTAGCTGTCCGCCATTAGCGCTGGAGGAAATCGAACTGAGGACCGGGACGAGAGAGCCATCCTTAGTCAGGACAGTTCCGCTGTTTGGGGTCTGTTTGTTTTTGAGAGTGAAGTCACAACATCCCTCCAGAGATAGGGCCAATGGCCTAGCATAAAAGGTTCATCTCTGAGTTTCAAGAGCTGAGAAAGAATGGACTTTTTCTGGGTGTCCTCCGTGTACAGGACCCTGGGGGTAAAATAAGATGCCGGGTGAAAATCACTCTAAGCACTTGGAAGTGTAACACTTGTCCCATTGCCATGGTTCTGATGCCGAGGCTTTTAAAATAGTCACGTTATCCTCTAGGAAGCAGGGCCAGAAGCCGACTCAGAAACTCCTTAGAACACGTGTGTGGTGCTTCTGTTAGGGTTTGACATGGCCACCTGTGGGTCAGCCGTTGTCAGAGACTGGTGCTTTCATATGCTTCAGACTCTACAATTCTGGCTTTTTAGATGGAATTCTGAAGGCCGACAGCTTTCAAACAAATCCGAAGCCCGTAGGCCAGAGCCTGCTTGTCCCTCAGAGGAGCCAGCCCAAGCTGTTCGCTGTGTGTCAGAAACCAGCCCGAGAGCGACGGTGCCCGATGCCTGGTCCCACAGACTGGCTGGCGCCAGGCAGCCCGCTTCCCCTTCCCGCGCCTCCCTTTCCCGCAGCGTTTCTGCACGTTACCCTCAAACCGGCAGAGCGTGAGAGATCCTCTGCAGACTCGGGGTTCTGAGGGAGCAAGCCAGGAGCCAGCCATCCCTCATCTTTATAAACTGTCACTTATGGGGAAAAGCATTAGTTCTGGTGGCTCCAGGATGTGTTTGGCCTTCTGTGAGAAGGAAGAAAGAACCACGCAGAACAAATTAAAAGCAAATCTTTCCCCCCCATACAGCTGCTGTGTGACTTCGGGCAAATATCTGAGTGTCACCAGTTCGGCTTTCACGCAGAGGAAAATGACGTTTCAGAGAAACATTGGTGAATGGCAAATCACATTGTAAAGTATCCAGCGTAGAGTTAACACATGTGTGTCCTTAATGGATGTTATTTCTCTTTTTCCTCTTTATTACCAGGTTTTAGACATAGAATTTAAGTTCTTTAGGTCCTGAAATAATAATAATACCCCGTGCAACAACACTTTAAACTTTTAAAAGAGTGAACACCCACATGCAGTAATCTCATGGTCTACCTAAGTAGATGACGGACATGGCTTACACGAAGTCCATAGGTCTGTGTCCCTTCCTCATTGTGTATAACTAGAAGTAGTTCCCGAGTGTCAGCCAAAGTCCGCTGCTCCATGTGCTCTTTCTGTGCGGAGAGCACTGTTGCTTTTAGGTTCTTCTCTTTTCTTACTCCCTCACTCTTCCCTGCAGGGGCATCCTTCCACCCATCCCCAGACATCCAGATATTAGCTGGCTCAACTGCCACCTCCTGCACACGTTACACCTAACTCTCCCAGTCAGTTCCCGAGCCAGAAAGGAAGTGAGGCGCGTGAAAGGAGGGTGCCTGTGCAGCAGGCCGACGCCCAGACGGGGCAGGCACTCAGTTTGCAGGACATGGGAAGCTGCCGTAGGACCACAAACAGTGACTCGCAAGGCGGGATGTTCAAGAATTGTCCATGGACTCTGTTTAAAAATGGAAACTCCTGGGCCCCACCCCACAGACTATGGTTCTCTAGATCTTGTCAGGGCTCAGGAATCCCCAGTTGTATCAGCACCTTCTGGGTGATTCTCACAGAAGTGTTTCCTGGGCCACACTTGGAGGAACACTGGTTTAGAGGGAAGCACCTTGCATGTCAAGGTAATGAAGGGCAAAGAAGGCAGAGTTGGGGATGTCAGAGGTTTGCTTTCATAGTTCTGAGGTCCAGCCCGTATTCCTTCAGTGATTCTAAATCTAAAGTCCTTCGACAGGGTGCTCAGTCAGCTGTAGTTCACATGGGCAGCTTCCAAAGCGTTTCGATAAAGCCATAAGGCATTCGCCAGCACTGGCACACATGAATCATAGCTTTAGTTTATTTTGATCTTTTTTTTTTTTAAGGTAGACCTACTTTATCAAAAAGAACTTTATTCCTAGAGGCTTCATGAATTGAGGCATTTTATTTTTTGGATTGATTGACTAACTGAAGAACTAGTTAGAGCAGAAAGATGACCTTTTGGTAAGCTAAAGGTCAGAGAGCTGTGAAACTGGTAGCTGTTCCCAAGATTTTCAAGGCTCCCTATGAGAAGACAAGGTTGCTTTTTACAATAAAGATTAGATACATACATACATAACACATACACATACATCTATAAACACATACAGTTTTCTTTTTACATTTAGTAGCAGTGATCAACTTATGGCAATGGTGAGAAATTACATTAGGGCAAAGAAATATGAGTAGAAGCTTTTAAAAATTAACTCCTACAGCAGAAGTTGCGAGGCTGAGCTATGTGAGTACACAGACCTCAGAAAAGGCCGTAGGCAGCCGCCGAGTTGTTGCTTCCCACTTGCACCGGTTTAGGATGGTGTCCGAAGCAGCAAGAAGTGCATCTTCTCACGCTGGTTCTGGAATTCTCTTTCTGTGCCATGGACTTCTTCTCGTCACCGTCAGACGTTCTTGGGCGACTGCCAGCCCTCTGTGGTGCAACCACTGATGGCCGTTCTACGTAAACACGTGTAACAGCTGCGATGGATGAGGCAGAGCGCCGTGTGGCCACTGTGGGTTCTGCCTACAGGTTTCTGAGACATGATCTGACTGGTCCACCGACTCACGTGTGGAAACTGGTCATATCCCGGACTCTGGACAGCATTTTACCCAGTGCCTTGGACTTGGCTCACATAGCGCATCCGAGCCCTGCACCTCGGGCCCCGTGCCCCCCTCACTCTCTTCCATGGCCTCTTCTGGGTGGCCGAAGCTTTAGGGAGTCTTGTTATTTTACAGAAGTTGGAAGGAATTGCTAGGTAACTCCATGAACTCCCAAACTATCCCAGCAAAACTTGCTGAATACCAACCCATGCCATCTTGGTAAGCAGCAAATTGTCACATCCTCTTCTTCTGTCCTTTAAGGCATTTGCACTTGCCCTGGCCCATGTGGCTCAACTGTTTGGCGCGTTGTCCTGTAAACCGAAAGTTCAGGGATCTGATCCCCCAGGTCAGGGCGCATACTTGGCTTGCAGGTTGAGTCGTCTTCGGGGCGCAGATGAGAGACAGCTGATCGATGTTTTTCTCCCCCGTCGATGTTTCTGCCCCTCTTCCTCTCCCTTCCTTCCCCTCTCCTTAAAATCAATAAGCATGTCCTCAGGTGAAGATTAAAAAACTAATAATAAGATATCCTGATATGTTAAAGTGCATTCAGAATCTTCAAGAGAAGGACATTCAATTAAAAAAGAATTTGCACTCAAATTAGGAAAAGCAGGGGGGCTTGGTGAGTATAGATATTTATAGAACAAGAGACAGATCCCCTGTGACCACAGGTCTGGACTTTGTGCCTAAACCATGTACACCAGACGTGGAAACATAAGTACTCCCCTGCCATGGGATGTTCGAACCCAGTGGTCTTACACGGTGAGAAGTGAAAATGTACGGGTGAGGCTAAGGGACCAATATCTTTCAGAGCAGGAACTCTGACAACAGAAACCCAAGGAACGGACAGCTAGTCCCCAGAAGCCAAGGCCTGGGGACAATGGAGGAAGCGGTCCTCTCTCAGTCAGCATATTCTCAGGCCCTGGAGGGCCAGCCCAAACTTCCTCCTCTGCCTCCTCCACCCAGTCACATGGCTCTCATTCGCCCCCTTGCCTACTCTGTGTCCCGAATGGGAGGGGTGCCCACACTCATTGCTCCTCCTCACCGAGGCCAGTGGGTGTGTTGGATGCAGTGCCGAAGGCCCTTCTCCTGTTACAGTTATTTCTGTAGTTAACTCTAGTTAACTCCAGTTCTATAGTTATTTCAAGACATAAATAATAACTCATTGCTAATTATGTACAAGGCACAAAGCTAGGTGCCCCAAGATATACAAAAATGAGTAGGACCAGGCTTTGCTTTCAAAAACTTACATCTTAAACTCAAGGATAGGAAAAAACTGCCATCTGTATGTCGAACCCTGTCTCACTCATCAAAGTGTTCATATTATTTTGTACACCTGACTTCTTGTTGTTGGACAGGATAGTGATGCTCTTGCATTTTACTTTGTCTGAGCACTTGACTGAATCAGAAATTAAGTACCAGAAGTTGATTAGAAGCAAAATTGAAAGCTTCTGATTTACATAAACAGTGATCATAATAAACCCACAGGCCCTTAGTCAAAGCCTGTTTATTCTAGAAGAGTTTGTCTGTCTGATTTCCTGGTTCACGCTATTTTAAGCAGCAGCAAATTAACAACCAGAAACTGACGACAAGAGTCGGCTGTTATTTTTTTTCAAAGCGCTGAGATTTAATAACTCGTAGTCTATAACAAACACTGTATAAAATCGTAAAATGACATGCTGGTTCAGAGCCGTTGAAGTGGGGTGCAGACTGTTCTACCTGCCACGATCACCGTTAAGGACAAAGCTTATGGCTGCACAGAAAGGTTGATATTAATGATGGTGAATCCTTAATTTGTGAGGAGTCTTTATGGGGTTACATTAAGATCTATGGATTCTATTCTGAAAGGCAGGAAAGCATGAATGTATTTCAGAAAAATCATTAGAAATGGGGGTGTAAGAAATTATGTAAAGTGTAAAGATGTACTGGAATTGTTTTATTAAACTTTTCTTAAATAAGTAAGCCACCTATTAGAAATTGATATTTTATTTGAGAAATTCTTGTCTGAAAAGAAAATGAAAGTGAATAAGTGGATTGTTATGCATGTAATTCGAAAGATGCTTACTGTATGTAATGCTTTTAAGTGTTTCCTGGATAAATTTCATGGGGTAAAAGTTGTTATCTTGACTAATTTCATTTGCCCAATCAGATTTAAGGTGATTTATCAGCCCTGGTTGGATAGTTCAGTTGGTTAGAGCGTTGTCCCGGTACACCAAGCTTGCTTTTCTCAGATGTGATCTTGTATAATCTTGACCACGATAATGAGGTTCAGAGGACTTGAGTGACTTCTTAAGGTCACAGATCAAGTCACTGGCAGAGCTGGGGTGAGTCTCGGCCTTCCTGATTCTTCCCTCCCACCCGCTGCCTCCCGCAGGCCCTTGGCTCAGCGGGTGCTGGATGCTGCCGAACCTCTGGGTGTCCGCAGGTCCTCTCAGGGCTCCAGGGCTGTTTTCCATGAAACTGTTGCAGCCAGGGGTTAAGGACTAGAGATAAGCAAACAAGGAGCTCTGTAGTACTGGTTGTTCCAAGCCCTGTGGGAGCACAAAGGAATGAGTGACTACAGAGAGAGAGGTGGACATTTCGGGCGGTGGGGTGAGGGCGCGGTGATAGGGAAGAGGCCCTAAGGCACAGGCGTGGCACGGGTCTGCAGTCCAGGAGACAGACGAGGTTGACAGGAGGCGCTGCCGGCTGGAGGGACCTTGCAGGCGAGGTGGCTGGGCCATGACTGGTGAGAAGGGCAGAGTCACACAGCGACAGTGAGGACCGGTTAACAGGAAGCGTTGCCACTTACTTCTTCCACTCAATCTCAGCGCTGATACGTGCCCCCAGTTTACTTCTCTCTTTGTCTGTCCCAAAGTGGGGCTCTCTTTGATTGATCTCTGGATCTCAGAGCCTGTGTGCACTCTGAAGCTTGGAGTTGTCCAGCTTTGCAAGAGTCATGCGACTCCCCCTGGCGGAGAGAGAAATGTGCATGCCGCGCCCCTGAGAAGGGCTCTGTTCATCCTGGTCTTTGCTGAGCAGCTCCTTTGCAAGGCCATTCACTTGTCTGAAAATATCCAGTGCTGCCGTGCCCTACACTTTCTCCGCCCATGCCAACAAACTCAACCACCAGACCTGGACCCGGGACCCTCAGGGCTGTAGCAGTGTTGGGCTCCCAGAGGCCTATACCCCCCGTCATCATTGATCTGCCATCTGCTACCTGCCTCCCGCCAGGGCATCACATGGGGGCAGGTGCTGCCAACTGCCACCTCTCATCCCAGCATTACCAGACCCCAGGGCTCTGTGTAAGTGCATAAGCCAGTGGGCTCTGAGTCAGACTTTTTGGTCCAAGTCCTGGATCTGCCATATACTAGCTGTGTGGCCTTGGGCACATTTCCTGTTCTCTCTCTGTCTCACTCTTGTCCTATGTAAAATGGCAATAATAACAGTACCTTCTTCCCAGGGTTGCTGCAAGAAGTAAGTAAATTAATATGTCAATTTCTAGCTTACATGTTAATGTGAACTCCTTCTAACACAGTAGTCAGCACTCAGTAAAGTCCAGTGTGGTCATTACAGCCACTGTCACCAGTCCTTTCAAAGCATGGAGTGCCTCCCACTGGTCCCCCTTTCCCAGAGATCTAGGCAGGGACATCACTGGGGGAGTTCCAAGAATCAAAGACTTGGTTATTCTTTTACAAGTGGGAACAGAGAAAGAGAAGAATCTCTCTGAGCCCCACCCCCACATTTCCCGTGACAGCACAGAAGTGAGGCTCTCGGAAGATTACCCTGCCACATTCACTTTAGTGTGATGCATGGTATGACCTGTAGGGCAACCGTGGAAAACTCTAATCACTTACTTAAACCTGCCAGAAACTAATTTTTAGAAGCCGCAGAGGTGGGTGTGCATATTAAGAGAGACCAACCAGGTCCTTTCTGGAGAACCCGCAGCAAATGGGTATTGATTAAGTCAATTAAAGGAAGATTATAACCTGGCACTGCACTGTGTGTTACCTGACCACGTGGCTCCCGGGGATCTTCAGAGCATGTGTGCTAATGGCCTTCTCATTTAAACCAGCGTGAATTTGAGGTTGTTTCATCAATTTGGTAATCAAATAATTGCCAAGAACACAGAAGATAAGAAACAAGAGTTTTCTTTTATAAGTCAATTAAAATACTTGAAACTGACTTTAGTAATAGTTCAGCGTGGAATACGGCTCAAAGCGATCCTTTCTTTTTTCCAAATATCAAGGGCAGGGGCTCTTCAGCTTTCATCTGTTCTTCTGATCTCACTGTCCAGTCCGGGCCCGGGAAGGAAGGGTGTCTGACCTGCTGTCTGCAGAGCAGAGGCCTCGCTGACAGCGTCCAGGAACCCAGGTGGGAAGAGGACGGAGAGAGCGGGGGATTCTCGGCATTGGATGCATAAATTCACTTAACTCCCCTTCTCCCCACCCCTTTCTCAATTGTCTGTTCTGTCTCCTAGTCCAGAGACCCTTTATTTGACCCTTCGCAGGGAGTAAACCCTCAGATTTTTACCAGCGTGGAAGAGACAGTTCCCCAGTGAGGGAAGGGACCTGGGGAACTGCCTACTTAAATAGACTTCCCACTGATCGTGGTATTAGCCACTCCTTCCACCTGTCCCCAGCTCCGCCTGTACTGGGGCTGTCGGGAATTCACAGGAGAGACGGGGCTGCTTCCCAGCATTCCCTGCTACTGGCAGGGGACTCCACTCTCTGGAGTCTGTTAGCAGCACTTTCCATTCAGATCTGCCTCCCAGCTTCCAAAGTTGTTTGCTTTTGTTTCCTCCCTCTTGTTCTCCTTCCCCGTATTGGTTTATGTCTTGGAAAAAATGAATCCTTTCCTGTCATTTCCATGACATTTGGGCAGGGAGAGAGACTAGATGTGTGTGTTCGGTGTGCTTTCTTTACCCAGAAGTAAACCCTCCCCTAGGTACGCCTCTCTGACCCCTGCTCCCCAAGCCTTTACTCAGAGGGCCCTGCCCTGCCTGTCCCTCAGGCAGCTGGAGGAGTACGGAACGCCGTCCCTTCCTCCGCCACCTCCCTGTGCCGGGGAGGACCAGCTCAGGTTCTGCCTTGTCTGTGATAAAACCTTCCAGAGCCCCTCAGGCCGTGGTGAAAAGCACTCAAGCACTCCTCATGTGGGGAGCTACATTTCTGTGTATATAATTTTACATCCTCTTCAAGAAGACTAAAACAGAGGTAGTCCTCTTCATGCCAGGGTCTGGCATGAGAATTCAGGATTCAAGTCACCACATGGTACAAGGAGAGGGCAAGGATTCAGAATGGGACCAGTGTGTAGCAGCACCGCGCCTCACCTCTGAGGACGGTGTTAGGGTGGATGAGGAATCGAACCTCTGATCTCACCGTCTCCTCTGTAAGGTGCGGTATGTGAGGTCTCAGTGAGATGAAGCCTGTGGCCTCGCTTAGCACAATCCCTACATCCAGGGGGCATTTAATAAAGATTGGCCCGCTCCCCACTTCTAGGTTCACATCGCCTCCGCACAGTGTTTTCTTCTGTGGATGCTCCGGAATCTTCACCAGATGTTGTTCTGGAAAAAGAGGTTGGTAAAGGATCTTCATTAGACATAGTTATCTTGCTCTTCTGTACCCAAGGTGTACCCCATCAACCCGAGCAGGAAGGTAGACTGTGGCTCTAAAGCAGTCTTGGCAGGAGATCCTTAGTGCTTGAGAAGGGGAGGAGGCAGGACACAGGAGCCATTAACGCTGCAAGGGCCTCAGTCTCAGTATTGGCTTTCCCAGAGCCAACCCGTGGCTTACAGCTGTGCTTCCTCTTGGCAATTATAAAAGTGAGAACAATGGTAACTAACTTCCAGTTCAGTCCGCAGTTGGCCCCTGGGGATCCGGAAGCTAGCTGATTTTTTTTTTTTTTTTTTACCTCAGCTGGTCTACCGTGTAGGGTTGCCAGTTATAATTATATGTTCAGGTGTCAATTAGCCAACAGCCCATTATTTGGCAGTTTGGGGTAATGAGATGGATCTTTGTGCTAATCTTTCAATTCAACAAGCATTTGATACATGCTTTATACATCAGATTCTATATCGTACTGTACCTAGTAAGGTTATATCGAGCTGGAGGTCAAAATTTTTCATCTGCATTCCTTTGTGCGTTCGTGAATTTTTAATTACTAAAATCTTAAGCAAGAAAGAAAAAGGCAGAAATTTTCCATGAAAACAATTCTCACTCTCACACACAAGCATCCCTTTGTATTCAAGTGACAAGAATTTCAAAGGCAGTTACTTCATGGAACATATAAAACGGGAATTCATTTAGTGAAAAAAAATACCAACTGAACATGACAGTATTCGATGCTATAGAGACTGCACACAATCTAAGTACAGATTTGCATGGCTCTGGGGAAACCTTGAAAAGACGGCCTTTCTCTGAAGATTCCCAGTTCCCTGTGACACTTGGCTTCTTCTTCTCTCTGTATCAGAGCTTTCCGTGCAGATTTTCCTCAGTGCCACGTCTAGATTTATATATACACAGTATCCATTAAATTCCATAATGATTAGTTTTTGCACAGTTTATCATTTTTGCTCTCCTCAAGCTGGTCATTTCATGAAAGAACCTCTACTCCTTCTGGACCTCTGTTTCCCATGAGTAACGAGTCTACACAGAACAGAGAATACAATGGCTCTTAGGGGACGCGAGGGTGGGTGACAAGATTTCACGGGGTTCTGTTGTTGCCACTCATGGCTGATGGCACATTAACGAGAACATGCACTCAAGCCTCCTCTGAACTGAACTTCTCGAACACTCTCTTCTTCACGCTTGTCCTCTTAAACTCCACTCATTGGATGAGAGTGGGAATTTTGTTTCTTGTAACCTCAGTCATTGGTGGGACGTTGAGAGACCCAGTCTCCAGACCACTGTGTACCCACTTATGTGAGAACAGACGTATTTGGTAGTTCCACTCAGCGGCTCCTGCAGGCTCCCCCACTGCTGGCTGGTGAATGTGCAGAAATTCTGTGAGCTGGTTATTAAACATAGTCATCATTAAAAAGTAAGTTCTATAATATTAAAAACAAAGGTAATAAATACTCATATATTCTTACTTGATTATCTTACTAAATTGCTTCATTCTGTTTGCTCTTGGTAGCAGAGAGCAGAAGTGCTGTGTCACTCTGTGTGACACTGCGCGTCTCTTCCCAGCGCCGAGTTCAGTGACGTCACCTTGGTGGCCTGGAGTCAGCCACGGTGGGAGTGTTTACACATGGACACCAGCAAAACCTGTAAGCCGGGACTTCCTCATCTCCCCAAGAGCCGGTTGTCAAACGTTCGTCAAACATTGGCCAACCATGCTGTTCGTCTCTGCCTCTGCCAGCATTCCAGAACCTCATGTCCTTGAGCCACATCGATTACCTTTTACCCCGAAGATGCCAAATCTCTGCCTCTCACATGGTCATGCCTGTCCCACATTTCTTTGCACCACGGCCCCAGGGAACCCCAAGCCCAGACGTTTGCAGTGGAGCCACCCCGAAACTACCCCAGCCATCCCATCCTCCGGGTCACTTGTTAATTTCTGTCCTCCTCCCTCTGTTTCCACCTCTTCTGCCTCTTTATTTTATTCTTTTTAGGAGTAGGGGCTCTGGTGCCTTGCATCTGGCTCCACTAATCACCAGTTGTGTTACCTTGACTTGTTACTGAGCTTCTTCTGCCTCAGTTTTGTCAACTGTCAAGTGGAGATAATAGTATCTACCTTATAGAGTTATTATGGGGATTAAATGTGTTAATAATTTTTTAAAACACCTACAATAATGCCTGGCATATAGTAAACAAATATGCATATTTATTTAATAAAATAAACTCTTCTTGTTGTTACCCAGCCCTTATAACAGGCTTATTAAGAAGTAGGGGAGCTCTGGACAGTGTGGCTCAGTTGATTGGGCATCATTCTGCTAACCGAAAGGTCACTGGCTCGATTCCAGGTCAGGACACATGCCTGGGTTGCAGGTTCGGTCCCCAGTCAGAATGTGTGTGAGAGGTAACCAATCAATGTTTCTCTCACATTGATGTTTCTCTCCTCTCTTTCTTCCTCCCTTCCCCCTTCTTTACAAAAATAAAAATAAACTTTAAAAAAAGAAGTAGGGAGCGTTTAAGACAGAAAGGAGAAGAAAAAAAGGAACACATGAAAACGAGAAGAGGAAGGCTAGCCTGGCACTGTAACACAGGAACGGGAAACACTGTAACACAGGAACAGGAAACGGTGTAACACAGGTACGGGACAAGGCACAGGGGAGCATGGAGCTAAGGCAGGGTGACAAATAAATAAGAAAAATAATTCAGAACAACCTGGAAAGATTAAAATATATAAAATACAACTTTTTAACATTTAATTTCAAAAATCTACACCAGGAAAGTAAAGGGATACTTTATAAACGCATAGAAATTTTCCATTTGGACTTCAGCGGTTAATCCAGTCTCGCTCCTCATCCCAGGCAGGAACTGGTCACACGCTGAAAGCACTTAGGCTGCACTAGGCGTGCATCGAACACGACCCACAGAGACCGAACGAGGGCCGTGCGTGCACACCTTTGCAGCGGAGCGAGCACAGGGGCCGTGGTGCTCGCTCGTCCAGCCCTCCGAAAATCTCCAGTGATCTGAGCACTTAATTTTACCCTCATTTTTAGAACAAAAGGGAAACAATAAAGGAAGAAAATGGACAGCAGGGACAGTCTGCTTTTCATTTTCAAAATCATCTTAGTGATAAAAGGAACAGAGAGTTTAAAAGAAAAGAAATGAGGAACCATTGAAATGATTTGAATGCTCAGCCTATATTTTTCGGTAGGCTCTATTGTTTTCTGTTACTTGGGAACTGTGGTAATTTTATGAATCATTAGAGTTTTCTTTCCAAATTATATCTGAGTGTTCTTAAAGTGCCTTCTACGATACCAACCACAGTAAGAAGCTGTTGTACAGTTTTATTATTCCATTTAGTACTTTTTAGTTTTGTATTAATTTTGCATTTTAAAAAAATTATGCTTAAAACCAAAAGATAAAATCATGACAGCAGAATCTTTGTGTACTTAATTTCTTCTACTTTTCAAAACATGTAAGCCTCTGATGGTTCTCATCCTTAGTCTAGTAAGAGACTCGAGTAAATACGAAGGCCTGTTTCAGTAGAAGGGCAGTGTTCTGTTTCAAAGCAAAAGCGCCCCATCCCAGAATTGAAAGCAGTGACAGTAGTTGAACATCGTTCTTTGCCTCATGTGTCCCATCAGGCACAGTGATCTCCAAAAATGTACTCTGTTCATGGTACCAACAGTCCCTCCCAGAGTGGGGGCCCCCAAAGGCCAGTCCCCCAACCCGGGCCAGCCCATCCAACCGGGACCCACAGGCAGCGGGCACAGTAAGGTCAAGGTGGTGTGTGTACGTCCGTGTT
Organism: Tonatia bakeri; assembly: GCA_004024845.1. NCBI lineage: Eukaryota > Metazoa > Chordata > Mammalia > Chiroptera > Phyllostomidae > Tonatia > Tonatia bakeri. The sequence continues at coordinate 137,965 of PVIA01001366.1, read as the reverse complement.
TTCCAGTTTACTTTCTTGGGAAAAGATGGCCATCTTTTTGTCATTTTCCTGCTGTTTTGATATTAAAATATTCATACTTTGATCACACATTTATAAAAACAACAGTATTGTAGGTGATCTGTATTTTTTTTTTAATTTTAAGCATCATAATTTGCAAAATGGAAAGTTGGATGTCTGCTGGTCCATTTATTTTTCCTGATCGGTGAAGCCCAGGAAAAGTCTGGGCTTCCCCAGACTTTGAAATGAAAAGTCTGGACATTATTGTATTGTGTCAGCTGCTTCCTTCCCAGTGGCATCGGTGTTTTTTGTGTGAAGAGATTGTCTTAGAAAGGAGTACATCAGAGTGTCAGTATTCTGATTTTGAACCACAAACTCCTCCTGGACTCGGGGGAGAAGCCGCCCTCCCGGGCAGGGTGTGGGTGGCCCTGTTCCTGTCACTCCAGCTTCGGCTGGAGGCCACTGAGTCCAGTTTCCAGTTTGGGTTACAGTAATCTCTAATTTCACATAGGCCTCTGTCTTCACAAAAAAGTGTGCTTTTATAACTCAGAGCTAGGAAAGGTAAGTGCGAATGGCTGATCTGAACTCGGGAAAAGGAGTTAAAGCCCCCACTGACTTCAGGGTGGGCAGGCCGGAGTTGTCCCCATGGCTCCTGAAGCGTGTCCCATCTTCGGGGCAGGAAGAGGGAGGGCAGTGTTAACGCCCTGTTTGCTTGTCGTTGGATTTCTGCCCGGCGCCGCGTACTGGTTTTCTCAGCATGCAAAGGTCAGAGAGCGCTCAGCTTTAGCCCTAGAACGAGCTGCAGTGCTGGGTTTACATCAGCCAGTTTAGCCCAGAGTGAGCTCTACTTTTTAAGATGCATCAGCTCTTCCCGGATGTATTGCCTCTCGCAGGGTGAGGCGTATGTGAGTGTTGCCTGTACCCTTGAACACATGCCCCCTTGCGTGTGCACGCTTGCTCACCCGCCCCCGCCCCCAGACAGCTCCGTATGTTCTCCTTTCCTGGAAGCGAGCTCCCCGCTCCTTCTCCCGCTTCTAGGGCCCTGGGCCTCACCTCTGAGGTGCACGAGTAACTGAGGCTGAAACCATTCGTGGGGAAACTTGTCAGCATAATTGATTATGATGTGGCGAGAGCCTCCGAAGACAGGCAAGCCTGCACGGAGTGGAGCACGCGTGTGTGCGGCGTGCGCCTCTCAGGGGTCCGCCCCACGTCCTCCTCTGACATGTTGATTTATACATCTGCGGCTCCTCCCTAATGGATCGTGCCCCGGCGCGGGTCACTGGGGCCTCCTGCTGAAGAGGTCTTGCCTTTGCTAGCAAACAGGAGAATGGTAAAGGTTCTGCTCCGTGAATTTCCAGATTCGTCTGCTCGTTGGCACTCAGTGCAGTGGCTGAGGACATGTAATCTGTAAAAGGACAAAATAATCACGTGAAATGCTCGAATGATCTGTGGCATCAAGAGAGGCATCTCCGTGAATACAGATACTTTGTGGCGTGACAGAACCTAGAGGGAACACGATGAGAATTTGAGGAATATAAAGAAATGCAAGTGTTTAAAATCACCTAGGGCGGCAGCTTCGTGTTCTCGAGTTCTTTAAAAACCTCTTTCTGAGTGCTATACTTACTCCTTGAAACGGCTCTAAGTGTTAGACTTGCGAAAATGTAGCAGTGATAACGACTGCTCCACTTTCCACAATCTGTTGGGTTATTGATTGAGATATTTGCAAAGCACTCTGAGTTCTTGGGAGAAAAGGTGTTAGAAAATGCTGTGGTGATATTGTTAGCAATTTCACCACGTGAAATTATGCGAAAACCTAGTTTCAGAAAGATAAGTTTGAGGAAGTTTGAATTATTAGGCTGAGCCTGCCTGCCAGTCTTACGTCCTTACGTCAGCTCCTTTTGTCTCGGGTGTCAGTTCTGGGCAAACCGAGAGGACCGAGAAACCGAGGGGTCAGGAAATTGTGGGGCGAGAACAGCTCTGGCTGGTGTGAAGCTGTCACTAGAGAGACTGCTGGCTGCTGGCCGTGGGGCGGCCTGGTCTCCAGAGCAGCCAGGGAGCCCAGCCTTCATTTCCCCTCCAGACTCCAACCTCCCTGCTGGCAGAATTAGCTCACACCTTCCCCCAGGGTCCTGAGTGTCTCTCCCCGCACCACACCTCCCTTCCTTCCTGTCCACTGGCCCTGGCTTTGGGACACGCACACAGAAACTGTCGTCCGAGGTCCCAGCAACCCGCTCCCATAACCCGTCCCCCTTCACCATGACCGTGCCACACCCAGAAAGACAGGCTCACCCCTGACTCCTGTGTGTTCTTCAGAAGAACAAAAAGATCCAGGTCACCTGAGTTCAGTCAAAATCTGGCTGGAACTGAAACTTTCTAGGTGTGTGACCCAGGACAACTCTTCGATCCCTTAGTACTTGTTTTCCCAACTGTACACTGGGGACACTTGTAACCACCTTTTGATGGCTAAATAAAATGTATAGGGAGTTAAGAAAAGTTAATGCATATGAAGCACTTAGACCCACCCTACAAGGCATATTTCATTATAATTGTTGTATTGCCAGATGTAGCATAGTGGTAGTACCTGGCACATAGTAGGTGCTCAGTAAATATTGGATAGACTGATGGGAATGATAGGTAGCTTATTGTAACATTCACATTTATAATATAAATGCTGTTGCTATTTACAGGTATATTCAATATAAGAGAAAGGAAATAACAGTACTTGAATATTTTGCCCTCACCAGTTAAGCCATCTAGGAGCCAGACTTTGGTTACCTTTGACCTGTCTGTTTCTATAAGCTCATCTGTATGTGTTCTTTTTCATGCCGCTTAACTTGTAAACTGCTTCCTTTATTACTGTTTTCTTTCAGCAAATCACCTTTTTAGAAAACAACTTATATTAAAAAGAATAAAGGACTTTTTCATGTGGACATAGTAGACTGTAAAGCTTGGGATAATATTGGGCCCTCTGAACAGAAAGACAGTGTTTAGAAACATACAGCCGAGAAACAGAATTCCAGGGAGCAAATCCTCCGTGGGAGTTTTCCCTTCCACAATGGGGGATTCTGCAAGGGGTGGGTTTCTTAAACCTAGCCTTTCCCTTGAAACTTTTTTTCCATAGCTTTTATCATACTTTGTTTCCTTGATATTTTTTCTCCTGTGACCCTGCCCCTTTCTCGGTTGAATCCTCTCTCCCTCCCGCCAGTACCGTGCGAGCCACCCAGCACTGCTGCGGGGCCTCAGCAACCTGCGTGCCGTGAGCTCTCCCTTCTCCAGCCACCCTGGCGTCAGCGGGGTAAAACCCGCCTTCCTCTACCGCCGGTTTCCCAGGAAGGGGGCGCAGTGTGGGGTGGGGTGGAGCACACAGAAACAGACATTGAAAGGCCTGAGTTCGCCTTTCTTCCTTTCAAATCTCTCTTTTTCTAATTCTTGCTGCGTTTAAGGTTTTTCTACTTATCACTAGTTTTCAGCAATTTGGTTATAAAGTGCTTCACTGTGCATGAATGTATGACGTCATAGGTGGCGTTGTACATCACGTGCCATCGCTCTGCAGACCTGCACGAGCTGGCTCCTCCCAGCAGTGACCCCGAGCTCCACCGGGAGGGGGCGGGGCCATCTGAGCCCTGCACTGTGAGGGCATCGCCGCGTTCCTCCTGTGCCCCGACAGGAGCCTGTTGGTGTGACTTTGCCACTACAGACATGTTCATTTTCCTGTCAGCTGTCACCTCTTTGTTTCAGTACCGAGAGGTCATCTTTACCTGAATCAGTTGTTCTGTTTGGGGCTCCAAAATGGTTTTCCGGTTCTGTCGTTTGTCCTCCATGTCTTAGCGGGTGTTCTTCCTTAAAGGAGAGCTTTCACTCTGCAGTAATCCCAAATCCTACTGGAAAGTCAATAAGTGTGTAATTCTTTGTCTTTGTTTATTAATTCTCAAAGAAGGACTTGATTTAATAGTCACCTTGAGTGGTAATAAATGAGTTTCTCTGGCTTTCTCTCTGCATTGATTTTTTCATATTTTTTAATAAATATGATCACCTACAATAATTTATTCCGTGTGATGCTCTAATCATCAGCTCTGGCCACAAGGAGCTAGACCTAGATTTTTTAGACCTGGATTCTAGATTCCAAAGTATCACAAACTAGCTCTGTGTCCTTGACAGGCCCTTTAATATTTGAGCTAGTCGTTGTTCTTTCCTTCTAACCAAAGAATCAGACTGCATGGCAAGGGTTAGTTCCAGCTCCAGAACTGGGATTCTGAGCTGCGCTAGCGATACCCTGCCCTGCTTCTGCCGCCTGCAGGAGGAAGGCCTCAGCCTGTCCCGCAGGCCGCCTGCAGGCTGCTCCCCGAGGCCAGGCCACCCTTTGTCCCCCAGTTCCCCAGCAGGAACCCCCACCTCCAGCCCCCCCACTCGCTTGGCCCCTACTCCCAGCCTTTGCATCCACCTTTTCTCTTCCGTAAGCTACCTGGCCTCTTCCTCTCCATGTGGCCAAACCTCGCCCACCCTCCAAGCACCCTGTTCAGGCTCCTGCACCTTTTTACTCCTGTTCCAAAAGCAGCAGCAGACATTGTCATTCCTCTACCTTTGTGCGGTGGCACTGTGTGTTCTGCTGGCTGGCCACCTTCGGGTCTTTGGAAATGTGACGTGTGCGTGTGCACACAAGTGCCGGTGCGCACCTGTTCGTCCATCCCTCTCCGCTCCCCGGTCGTGTTACACGTCAAGGGGAGCCGGTGGCCTGGATGTCGAGTTCCGTTGAACTGAAGCATGGAAGTCCACAAATGCTTCTCTTATTATCTGACAGTTCGGGACACAAAGAGGCCCCCTGGGACCTCATCGCCTCATTGTGCACATCTGTCCTGCACTTCTCCTTTCCCGTGACTGTGTGCTGTGTGGGATATGAACTCACGAACTCCCAAATAAGCCTCCTAACACACCAGCTGTGCTCATCAGGTAGGTTAGGCATGGATTTTATTCAACCAGAAATGATCCTCTACCTAAAATATTTTAAAAAATAGTATTAGTATTTTCTGTCACATGCATTTCCAGGTTTTTAATTGGCAAGTAAATTTTATAATCACTTACGTGAATTCTAAAGGGGTACAGTTTTTCTAATTGCCAAAATGTTGACCTCATATTTTCTTTGCTTAAGCCTATTTATAAATTCTTCCTGGCTCTTTAGGAGTCTTTAAGAGTCTCCTGACTCTTCCTGCCAAACAGCACTTCAGAAGGTATTTTCCTGTGGCTTGTATGAGTATGTTTGTCTTCCTGAACAGTGGGACCTTTTGAAATTACATATCTTCCTTCACTTGGAGTGGATCATCTAGTGATTAGTGACATCGATTGGATTGATTTTTGTGTTTCCTTGTTGGAGAAGGGGAAGAGAGGGATATTCAAAATATTTAGGTACTGTGCAGGTGCGTGCTATAACAGGCCCTCCAGGACCTGGCTCTTGCCTGCCTCCCTCAGCCCGCCCCCCTGATCTCCACACACACGCTCACCCTCCCCCAGCCCTGAGGAGCCACTTGCGATTCCGAGTCCCACGCCATGTCGTCTTCGTGCTACTTCACTCCCTGAAGTGCTTTTTTCCCATCTTCTCAATCTACAAGTTGCTATTTACTTTTCAGGGCTCAGTTCAATGACAACTTCCTCTTTCTCACCACTCCCCCCACCTCCCCTCCTGTGGGCCTCTACTGTGCAGTGTACGCATACTATACAGATGCCTGGGGTGGCGCCCGTGACACTGTATTGTCCTTGCTTATGAACTTGTCACCTCCTACTCAAATCTTGTCCCATCTGGCTTTTTATTTCCTACAGTTGGCCTAATATTCGGCACAGAGAAAATACTCGTTTAACGAATGTGTATTAATCAGTTAGTGAAGCTCCCTGCTCTTTGCCCGACTAAGCTCTGATCCTTCTGAACACACTTTACCCAGTGGTCTGTAGTGGTATTGCCAACAGTGCAGCTGCGTCTTCACGTTTTATACGCACACTGTGAGTGAAACCACTATGTAGAATACTTCCACACTCGCAGGTGGTTTTCTCAGACACGTTTTTGAAGGTGCCAATTTGTAATACAGTGTATTTGTAATACATACATCATTCAAAGCTGAGATTAAACGTGCACACGTGGAACCACCCGCCAGCTGTCCTCCCGACCAGTCTCTGTCCGTCCTCTAGCAAAGGGGAAGGAGAACCGAAGGGAAGGAGGAGAGAGAGGTCTTGGGTGTTTCTAACAGGAGAACCTTCCTGGGGTTAGGGAGAGTCTTCCCATGGAAAGAAGTTTTTAGTTGAGACCTGAGAGATAAGAAAAAGTACTCCAGAGAAGTGAGACAAGAGATGGAACTTGGCAGGCGAGTGCAGGCCCTGAGCTGGGGGTGAAGATGCCCTTTATCACCAAGCCGTGGAAGGCAAGGGAAGGGTGGGAGAGGAGGGGCCAGGAGGCAGGCAGAGGCCCATCACGCAGGACCAGTTAGGTTATCTGAAGAAGGGGGGCCTGGTGCGTCGTCAAAGAGCTGTAAGTGGTGAGGGAGAGCATCAGACATAGCTTTAAATGCTTTCTTTTGATATTAAACTTACATGCTGTGAAGTGCACAAGTCTTAAGTGCAAAGAATTTTTCCACTTTTACTCATGCAGCAGCTACTGGAGCAAGATATTTTCAGTACCTGGGAGGTTCTCTCCTTCCCAGTCAGAACTTGCCCCTCCTAGGGGAGCCAGTGTTCTGACTGCTGTCACCAGAGATTCCTTCTGCCTTTCTCTGGAACCAGAGAAACGAAGGCTTACACTTGGGCTCCATTCTTTCTGGCCGCGCGTTCACGCAGCACACGGTCTGTGGGGCACATCCGTGTCGTCACAGGTAGCAGTCGTTCGTCCGTTTTCATTTCTGTGCAACACTCCAGTGTATGATTATGCTGTTTATTTACCCCTTCGGCGCTGATGGATGTGAGCACCGCTTTCATTGTTACTTTGGACTGTTACAAATAACACTGCTGGGAGCATTGTGTCCGTGCCTTTGGCTGGACGTGAGCACTCGTTTCTGTGGGAGACACAGCTCGCTAGGACACCTCGGCCTGTGAGGTGGAGGGTGATTCGGAGGAGAGGGGTAGCGCCGGTCCCCAGGCACCAACGCCCGGGCGCAGAGCCTTTGCCCAGCTGGCTCCTTAAAAAAGCAAACACCTTCAGAAATTCTCAGCATCACGCAAATCAAAATATCGATTAAAAATCAGAAAGCAGATTTGCTTTTGGCTGTTGCTATTAGTCCTTGCTAGTTATTACTTTTCTAATCAAGGTGAAATTGGTCTATAACATGTCATTGTTGGGTGTACGACATTGTAATTCGATATTTGTGTGCACTACAAAGTGACCACCACCGTAAGACGGGGGTTATTATTGTTGACAGCCAACCGCAACCTGGAGGTGACAGTAATTGGAAGGACAATATAGTATGACAAGTTTTATTGAATTATAGTTGAGTATGTTCCAGTAAAGAAACATTATTGCCATCATCAGACATGCAGGCAGCCGCCTCCTGCCCCACTTGCTGCTGTGTGGTGGTGATGGTGGTGGGGTGTGTCTGAAGCAACAGATGATTTATTTATACTTCCTTTCACATTTTTCCTCCAGCAGTTTCCCAGAACCCTAGGCTCTGCAGCATCTCTGATCAACCATCCCTGCTCCAGGGGCTAAAACTGCCCAAACGCAGAGTCTGCACGGTCCAAACTTTTGTCATTTTTTCCTCAACTGTAAATTTATGTGTATATGTCTTAAAACTTTAACATGAGCATGTATTACTGTGTATATAAAATGATTGGGATGATAGAAAATTACAGAGTCAGGTGAAATTCAGCATGTTTTGGTAGAAAAAAATCTAAGACTTGTAGTCGCGACACACAGCCAGTCTTTACAACATGGGAGTTAAGACGCAGTAAAGTAGTAACGCAGAGGCCGTGGTCTGATTCCACCTTACCACATCAGGGTCTTCACCTCCTATTCGGTTTTATAATTTTACCTTGAACCTGTGTTTTTACCCTGCTCTCAGTGTGCTGTGCATCGGCATTGATTCACCCGACAAACGCTTACTGAGCAGCTGCGCTGTACCAGACACCTGGCCAGTTAGTGGTAGAGACACAGAGGTGTAGGCACTGATCAAAGGACCTTCTACTCTAGCAGCAGAGAGTCAAGTATGTGAACAGTGGTTGCCATACCCCACTTGAGGCTTGAGCTAAACTTTTGCCCAGGGCACTCTGGCAGCCCAGCAGAGCGCATTTAAATCAGAGCAGGTAACCCTTGAGCTGCCTCTGCAAGGATGAGAGGCGTGAGCTAGGAAGGGCATGCCAGGCGTAGGCGTTGGGAAGCCCAAAGGCACAGAGACGGGAAGTGGCTTGGCACCCTCAAGGAATGACTTCGTGTGTTTGGAGCACGGGGTGGGCCTGCACAGAGGAGCTGGAGAGAAGGGAGAGCTGCAGGCAGGAACCAGGGCTTAAAAAGCTGGGAGAGTAGAGAGGGCGTGGGCTGAGAAGGAGGAAACCTGGGTTCTCACCGTCCTACCGGGACTCCTGGCATGCCCTCAAGCATGTCATTCAGCCTCGCGTCCTCAGCAGTATGACCAGAGAACTGGGGAGAGTCGTTTCCAAAGCACTGTTCCAGCAGATGTGAAAAGGTGCTCTATAAAAATTTTCCTCTATTTAGATTGTTAGGGGAAGTTTGAACAACACGGTCTCCTCCTTCAGGTTCACAGTGACATCAGCGTATGGGAAGTTTCTGGTCCTCCGGGGAAAGAACCACTTCCGTGTTCTTTAACTCAGCATTTGTCAAATTATTTGAACGTGGAACAAATTTTCTATAATACCATTATCAGTATCCAAGATCCTGCAGAGCCCCATTTTGGAAAACAATGGGCCAGGCTTCAAAGATGCAATCATCTTCATTTATTCAGTCATTCGGTGTCCGAAAGCGCGGAAGGAGAGAGCTGCTCCCACACCCTCTTCGAGTCTGAGGCCGCCTTCCTGCAAGAAGCTTCCGCTGTTTGTTGTCCTCAGCATCCACTACTCGAGGATTTTTCTTTTTTCCCATCTTCTCATTTTTCATGTCATGCCCAGGCTTCATTACCTGGTAATAAGTTGCAAGAAATGAGAATTGAGTTGTTTCTGAGCGAATATCAATCATTTATGATAGATTTAATAGAAACTATAATGCATAAAAATCAGGGTTTTACTTATTGGAAGTATTTCAACATTGGCAAGTCCCCAAATTAATCAATGAAGCATTTGCAATGCCAAAGAGATCATGTAAATGAAAACAGAACTGACCTTTTTAGAAATTGAATACTTTCAACATTTACCTGTCAGAGCCACTGATTTGGAAATTGTTATAGATGCTGGAAAAATGGGAACTTTTTTCCCTTGTAAAAATACCCATCATTTGGCAAACTAGTGTCATTTTCCTCGAAGAGAATGTGGTGATTGATTATCCGGAGTGCTACCATGACAAGGTAAACCAGCCGAAGAGCTGGGGAATTGTATGTAATCATGTAGCATCACAAAGGCCCTTTGTTGAGCACGACCATTCAAATTAAACCATGGCATTCTCATCATTTCCTGCGGGTGCTTCCTGTTCACCCCAAACCTGTATCTCCAGGGGATACTCCTCCAGGCTCGCAGTCTCCCCTCGGCTCCGACCACCATCCACCCAGTGCTGGTCATCCAGAAGAACTGGGGTAAATGCAGACCCCTCCGTCTCCACCCCGAGAGCCTTCCGACTGCAGAGATGTCTGCCTAGCATCCCTCCCACATACGACACTCCGAGAGCTTTACTGACGCGCATCAATGTTATCGGTACTGTTCCTTTTATTGGGAGTATCATCCTGAAGATCCTGAGATGCTATAAACAGGTGGCAGAAGAGGAGGATGGAAGATGGACAGAAGGACAAGAAGACTGCCGGTCGTGCTTTTGCAAAGTTGATGATCTGATCGGGAAGCCCAGGCCCACCTGGCATGACCTGGAACAATTAATTACACAGTGTTGATTTCCTCGTGTAGAATCACCAGTGCACCAATTAAATACCTGAGAGACAGGGGCCAATGGATTACAGGAGCCATCAAATTATCCTCGGTTATTTGAAGAGTAAATTGAGTCATAAGAAAGGAAGAGGCTACCCAAACCTGCCCCAGAGTTGATTAGCGATCCCATAATTGGAAACAGAGCCAGGCCTCGTCTCACAAGAATCTCAGCCATCTCCCCATACCCGTCTTCCCTGCAGCGGTTTGGATTCTGAAGGGGCTTTGTTAGGGAGGCCAAACTCCGCTCTCCTTTATTAATTTCTGTCCACATGTTGTAGCAGAGCCTATGTTCTGAATCCGGATGAGGCTTTTAGATTCTTCTTAGCAGCGTGGGGACAGGCAGCTAAGCAGAATCAATTCCTGTCACTCACACACAGATGCAGAGAAACGGGATTATGGGCCAGGGTGAAGCTGCAGTGCTTTAATCTTAAAATCAATACAGAAAAGGAAGCTGAACTTGCGGGGACTCTGTAGAGACGGTAATTTGGTTTGCCGTAACAAATATCACTGTTTCTTCCTTTTCACCTTCTGACTCTTTCACTTTGGGGCAGTGGGGTGGGGGCAAGAGAGGGAAGAAGGTAAGGAACCTGCACACTGAAATAACCTGGAATAAACATGCCCCTGTAGACACGCAACTCACGCTGATTCTCCGTTGTTTACAGAAGAGCTGTACACTTTTGTCCCTTCTTTTCATTTTCCGGAGGAAAACAGTAACCCAAGCCCCACACCCAGAGTCTGCATTGAAGCATAATAAAATGCCTTTGGTTCTCGTGGTCACTGTCAGACCAGAAACATTTTTTCATTGTGTACTTTATGGCCAGGTCTACCATGGCTTAGGCACTTCCATCTGAATAAATACGTGTTTAACACATCATTTATTGACCAAAGGATTCCAAGGTGCTAAGCACGTGATTAATATCTGTCCTGACGTCATTCTGCTCCTTTTGAAGGAGGCGTGAACTCGAATGGTTTGATAAACCCCTCAGTCTTCTCTTAAAGACTGAGAATTTGCTCAGTGTGCCTCTCTTTAGATGTCACACTGATTTACTGCAGAGCACCCCCATCTGTAGCGGTGAGATGGGCGTACTTTTCCTGTGGGGGCTTCTCTGATTCAGTCCTGAGTATGCCTGAGTCCGTGTGGGCACTCCTCCCTCAGGGCGCCAACACAGGAAATACTGGGGCCCCATGAGGAAAGGATGAGGCTGCAGGCAGAGCCCAGCCCCAGCAGGGAGGGAGGCAGATGGTGGAGGGAAAAGAGCCTCCTTTTTCCTAAGTCTGTTTCTTCACCTTCAAACCAGGGATGATTATGGGACACCAGATAGGTAGGCGTGCTCAGAGGGTTGAGTGCGGTAGGGCCTGTGGAGCCCTAGCACGGTTCCTTGTACTTCTAGGGACCCAGAAAGGTTCGTGATCGTCAGGAGCGTTATGTGAGTCTGCAGTGAGGTAGCATGTGCTGTGTGTGCACAAACGTTCTACAGGCTGTAAGAATAGAATCAGCCTGTTCTTGATGGGTTGAAGGTTTTGAAACCTTTAAAGCGAATCATGGAAGGCTTTTTCCTTGCGGTGCCTGTCATGGGTCCCTCCTCTCAAAGTAGAGTCCCAGAGGTGGCAAGTGAGGCTCCAGCTGAACGTGTGTTCACTTTCTGCAAAGCCACCCAGATACCCAGAACTCCATGAAGTCAATTTGAAACCCCCTGTCTTGTGTCTTTCCACAGTAAAACACCTTCTCAGATCTCTAGGAGGACTGCTCGGTGTTACATACTTCTTATGTTGTCATTTTTAACCAGTATTTCTAAATGTCACACCCTCCAAGGAAAGCTCAAGTGTCTTGAATGATTGCATTATCTGTTGTCCTTCCTTGTGCTACACATTAGTACGTAAAAACAAACAGAAAACCTCATGAGCTCCCTCCGTGTCCCTCTCCAGAGCACCATCATCGTGGAGAAGACAGTGCAAGACCTCATGAACCTGATGCACGACCTCAGCGCGTACTCGGACCAGTTCCTCAGCATGGTGTGCGTGAAGCTGCAGGAGTACAAGGACACCTGCACCGCCGCCTACAGGTAGGGCTGCTCTCGGGCCTGAGACGGCGCTTTAGAGCTGGGCCATTGTTCTGCTTGGCGAGGCTGCCTCGGGGCCTGACTTTCCCCTAATACGGAAAGGGCCGTTGTTGGTTTGTCGAGGGGCCTGATGAGAACACGTGCCCCAGAAGTAGTCTCCTAGAGGCTTCTAGAGTAGCCATACCCACCAAGGGAATGAAAGGGACGGAGGGACAGAGCCATGTGGGACTGCCATCGGTGGCTTTGATGAGGTGTCAGCTGTGATTTCCATGAAGGCCGAGAATCCTAAGATTCCTCTTCCTTGAGGAAATTTCAGAACTTGGTTACTCCCTCAAGTGATTCTAAAAGATCTTTAAAGTAAAACAATTTCAAACTCCCAGGAACTCTTAATAATCTATAGTATGATTTATTTTTACTTCTTACAAATGTATTCCTCTTAATGTTTGATCTGTAGCCTTCCTGCTGTCATGAAAAGACAGTTATACTGTCTTTAGCATCAGTGGAAATGAAAAACCATTGTGATGAACTTGAAAACCTGTAGTTTTTCCCTCTAATTTCTTTACTCTGGGTTCAGAAATCTCTTTGAGCTTCTGGAAAAGATCATAGCACTTCTCATAAAGAGCTAATAATTGGAACAAATTACAGTCTGGTTGACAAGACCTACAGCAATGAGGGGAGACAAGAATGTATAATAAAATAATAATTTGTATATGAAAATTAAGCATAGGTAGGCGAAGTACATCTGGGCACAGCGCGGCCTATTCTGTCTGTCCTTGCACGTTGCACCTGTCAGGCGCTTTCCAGGCCCCCGACACGGTGTGAGTGAGCGAGCGTGTCGGGGTGGGGAGTCAGTCAGCCGCAGACCGCACCTCTGTGAGCTCCCATCCTTGGTAGAGGATAGAAAGGGAAACGGGGGACAGCGGAACAGGACATGTACAGCAGTAGGACATGCCCACAGCATTAATTTATGGCAGAAAACATGGCACGATGCTGCAGGAGACCTTACCTGAGGAGGACCAGAAGGCCTAGTAAAGGATGTGAAGTAGGCCTTGTGAAGGAGGAGGGATTCAGACAGGATTCAGGCTTAAGGAGCTGGCGGAAGAAAGGAAGCGGAGCGAGGTCAAGGAAGTAGGGAAGAATGGGAAAAGGAAGAACGCCTGATGAATTTGGGGTTTTGGAAAGGCAGGCTGAGCCACCTTGCAGAGGATGTAAACGCCAGGCTCCAGGAACTTGGCCTAAATCAGGTAATGGGGAGTGCCAGGTGCAGACCTGCATGGTAGGGCGTTTCTTCTGAGCTTCGTATAAGCTGGATTGGGCCGGCAGGTGTGTGGAGGTAGAAGACACGGGCGGCAGGTCTCCGAATGAGAGGACAGGCAGGGAGATGGCCGGGAGGGACAGATCCGGAGACGTTAAGGCAGCACATTTGCAGGGCACAGCCACTGGTTGGCTGGAGGGGTTCATAAAGAACAGCTGTAAGAAGAAATAGTTGAAATTAGCCTTGTCTTTTTCATGCTGTACTTGTAGGGGCTTTTTTAACCTCAAATTCAAGATCTCACGTGTACCCATTGAATTTAATGTTGCTTTTAGCTCATCATTTTAGTCTATTGAGATATTTTTGAATTCTCATGTGTCATCAGAAAATCTTAGCTATTCCTTCAAATTTCCTGTCATTCTTGATTTTATAAGCAATCTTTTAGTTTCTTTATATCACTTTTTAAAATGTGCAGCAGGTCAGGGCTAAATCAATGATTTGGGAGCATGTCTCTTGAGATTTCCTTTGGGATTGACATCCATATGTTAGTCCGCACTTCTGGAGTCCGTGTGTGTTCTAACTCTGAACCCAGACCGTAGCTCAGAGCCGGCTCTGGAGCCTAAATTTGAATACCAGTGTTCCCAGTTTTTAGTTATATGACCTTGAACCGTTACTCAGCCACTCTGTGCCTTAATTTTCTCATCTGCAAAAGGAGATAACAGTTCTTCCTTCATAGGGTTGTCTTGAAAATGTCAGCCTCGTAAAACTGTCTTCAGCAAAAAAGTAAGCTCCCTCCAAGATGCTTAGCTGCTATTTTGATGGCAAAGCCAACGATGACAAAGATCACCTTTACTGCCCTTCATGACGGCACCTCCCGTATATTATCATGCGCCCTATAAGAGATGTAGATTTCTTGCTGGTGATCTCCCAGGCCTAATCCTCTTAAGGCAGCTACCTGTCCCTCCCGTCTCCCCAACGCGGGCTGTCACAAGCCAGCAGTGGACAGCACTAGGTATCTGTTCAGAAACCCTGTCTTCCCTTCACTTTTAGGGCCCTCTGCTTCCTGTCCTGCTAAACCTGCATTAAGGACTCTCATCTTGGATAACTTACAAATTGCCATTGGAAACAAGGTCTCTTGACCCTGAGCCAAACTGACCATTTCTTCATTCAAGTCAATGACTTGCCCAGTTAGTGGGGAGGGGGCAAACCCACGTGACTTACTCACATTCTGCCTCCCCGGCTCCTGGTGAGGACCATGCCCTAATCGGTCACAAACCTTCTTTATGATCTGTTCTAGAATTGTGCCTATAATTCTAAACTTACCCAATTTCTATAATTTACTGTCTCATATGAACAGGGCTTTTTGTTTTGCTTTGTGTGTTATTTGAAATAGGAGGAAAGTGTATGTTTGTATTTAAAGAACATTGTTGAAAATTGTGGATGTAGGAGAGAAGGAGTGAATGGCAGAAATAGCGCTCTTGCTGGCAAGCGGGGCAGGAGGTCAGGAATACATCCACTGGCTGGCTCAAGGCAGGAACATGAATGGTGGTGTTCACCACGGTCTGTCCTTCTTATAGGAGTTGAGCCATTTCTCTGTCATTTATATTTCCCCCTTTTGTCCAGACAGGGCAGCTGTAGCTCTGGCATAACTCTGTGCTAGGATCACACGCATCACTGTTGGTTCTCATCAAGCGTGTGTCTGTCCCCTCCCCGCAGAGCCTAGGATGCCCCTGTTGGTGTCCCTCTTGGCCCAGTCGCCTGAAATGTGCCCACTCTGAGGTCGTTCATATACAGGGTGACACCCGCAGTGATCTACCACCAATGCTGAAGGACAGGCTCAGGGTGCATTCTCTCAGGGCTGGGGAAAAGAATCCTGAGGGGAATAAATAGAAAATCATTGATATGGTTGTTCTATTGGGGTGTCCAACATTTTGGTGTCTCTGGACCACATATTACATACGTTGTAACATGTAATCACACACAAAAAATCTTATAATGTTCTAAGTTAATTTTCAGTTGTGTGTTGGGCCGAATTCACAGTGCCCTAGGCCTGCAGGTCAGACACCCGTGTAGAAATCTACAACAGTGTGCACACGGCACCACGTACAGCCCACGGTGCCTGTGGTCTCTCACTGAATCGGGTTTTTACGCTGGCAGGAGAGTGTTTCCTTTTGTACGAGTCTGAAGATGCCAAGTGTCCTTACTTCCTCTCCTCCGGCTTCTTGCCCTCCCCCACATTGGCACCTGCTGGGGAGTAATTAGGGCAGTCCTAATTTGGACAGCCAAATCCTGATTACAGTGAGAGGAAAAACAGGAAATGTTCTAGTTTGGCTGCCAGCAAATGACTCACTTAAATAGCAAGCCATATACAATTCAAATGATCCAAAATGATACAACACTGGGGAAGGAGGAAGGGAGCAGGGAACATTGCTGTCCGAATCTTGCACAGCAGACAGCTTTCGCAGAGACGATCCCATCCATAAGCTTGCAATGCCCTCTGCCGAGAGCCGCTCGTGTTCCCCGTTTACCAGGAGAGCCGAGCCTCCCCTCCCCTGGGAGCCGAGAGGTCGGGGGAAGGCAGCACCAGCGCCCCTCTCCATGCACACCTCACTCCGGAGGGAAAGGCCATGGTGCACGTACATAAAGATGCCATGTTACAGACTTGGGATGAAGAGAGGTTTCCTAATAGGGAGCCAGGACTAGAACCTTTCCCTTAGTCAGTCACACCCCGCAGGCCTTAAAGGAAAACGCAGCTGTGGGCTCGCTGCGGCCGCACCAGCAGTTACAGGCAGCGGCCCACCAGCCTGCTGCGCCCAAGCTCAGCGTCTCTCCTTGGGCTGCCCTCTTTGTCCCGAGGTACAGTCAGCCGCTTCTGTCCGAAAATAGTCATTTAAAAATTGGAAGTCACAGTTTTTTGAAGTTTCTGTCTGTTCCAACTTAGCATCAGTTCATTAATCATTCTGTTTTTGGGAGCAGGAGGCCTTTCTGCATCGTGTTGGGCCTGGTAGAGAATACAAATACAGCATCTTCTAACCTAAGAGGCTCAATGGATATAAGAGACAAGCATGTTCCGTTAGAAGAAGGTTCATCCTCAGGGCCTGCCTTCCTCCACTTCTCCTTAGAGGACCGAGAACTCATGCCAGAGCATGAGGAAAGGGTGACATGGGGACAGACTTGCAGTAGCCGAGGGCAGAACCCAGTCTGGCGCAGGGCTGGACACCCTGTGGGCCCTCGGTACGTTTGTTGAGTGAGCGAGGCCATTCCTGACAGACTCACTGGGACGAGCAGGCAGTGGGGCAGCACGTCCCCCGTGACGGCTGGGGAGAAGGGCCAGAGCCAGAACGAACTAGAGCGGGCGGCATCGTTGGGAAGGAGCATGAAGAAAGGGGAGCTGGGAAAGCTTCCCATGTTCAGTAAAGGAGAGGACGGCCTCCTCCATGGGCAAAGCAGCATCCGAAGAAGATGGTGGCCACATTGTGCTAATAGTGCAGACTGGACACCGGGGGCTGTGATGGCTGGGAAAGCCCTTCAACTTTCCAGTGGAGCCACAGACTAGTGTCCTGCAGGAGTGAGAGCCTCATTGGGTCGCCTTGATGCCTTTGCCAACAAACTAACTTTGAACTGCAAAGGACCACGGGCACATGCCAGGGACACCCTCCCCAAGCTCCACGCAAGTTGTCCTCCAGTTTGCCATCTTCAGAGTTGTCAGGTGCTTCCTAACATTGGTTATTGGGTGGAACACGCCATCGTAAAGCTCTCCAGCCAGAACTGAGTGTGATATGAAAGATAACCTAATGTTTCCCTGCTCTTCTCCTGGTTAGTCTGCTCCTTCTTACCTTGAGGGATATTTTGGTTTTGACTTTGCATTTTGTGTGTTGTTTTGTTTTAATCAGCAGCATAGTACTCACTTATTTTTGCATCTCCCCGTGTCGTTGTTACTGCGTTGCTGGACACTGCATTGCACTTCAGCCTGCTATAGGTGCCATCATTCACAGCTGAAAATCAGCCCCAGCAGCCTCATTCGGACCAACCTTGTCCAGGGTTCCTTTGTCTAGCTTGGCTCCTAGTTTTTGAAGTGTCCGAGAGATTCAGGCTGGGAAAGCAAACATTGTGCCCTGGCTGTCACCAAACGGTTGAACCCAATTAGCCCCGCCTGCCCCTGGTTGTTTACCTAATGACAGACTCAGCACCCCAGCTGTGCCCAGGGCCAGGCGCACTTGCACTTCCCAGCTGTTCCGGAGGGAAGCAGTGCTCCTCAGAGGCAGTCGGCACCAGCAGATGTTTTCCGAACGAAATTTACTCAGCTGTGTCTACAGGATGGACCCTCCTCGTGGCAGCCTTATCACCCGTTCCAAGAGGTAGACCTGTTTTCCTCTTCCTCCTGGGAACAGGTACAGACAGTTACACAGATGGCTCTGTCCGTGGCGCACTGAGCTATGAATTAATTAGTAGATTATGGTTCTGGTAGTGGTAATTAACCCTACTGCTCTCGTGGAATAATTGTTGGAGATTTAGCTCCCCTTTTTTGAGGCTACTTGGATATGTCCTAGAATTTTGTAGCCCGCACAATCTGGCTGAGCACAAAATTATAAACCAGTCAATGCAGTTGGTCAGGATAGAAACTTGCCATTTGAATGAAAAATTTCCTTTAGGGTAATTGTATGTTGCTAATCAATGCCAGCATTTCAGATTGGAATATTAGAAATTGCATTTAGAATTGATGTCCATTCCAATATGAATTAATAATTTATCGTTGAGGACACTGTATAGGTAGCATGTTAGTTAATTTGGATTACATTTTTTAAATAAGAATGGATCAATGAATATTAGTGAAGGCAGTAATATAGTACTTGAATTATTGAATTGATCCAGTCTTTTAAAAAATACATAAGTAAATAATATGAGTGCCTTTAACAAAGTATCCCACTAAGCTAATATTTTTCATTCCAGATAGTGCTAAAATGAAAAATTCTGGATTCCCAGAATGTGCACTGCCACCTCACACCTACAGACCCAAACTGTGTACTGCACCCTAGGCAAGCATGGGCCCGAATGGATGGGTCGTCAGTTCGATTCCCAGGCAGGCACATACCTGGTTGCGGGCCAGGTTCCCCAGATGGGGGCATGCTAGAGGCAACCGATCAATGTGTCTCTCGCACATTAATGTTTCTCTCCCCCTCTTTCTCTGTCCCTTCCTATCTCTAAAAATAAATAAAATCTTAAAAAAAAAATAAAAGAACAACAGAGCAGACCGCATGTGAAAACTCACTGTCATGAGAAGGGAAGGAAAATGGAACAAGCAGGACATCTGACACCCAAAGAAGCACCACAAAACAGAGAGCCCTGGGGAGGGAGCTCGAAAACTACTGTATTTTAATATTCAAAGAGGCAAAGGAATAGAATCCATAATACAAGAACAGGACATTCTCAAGTAGATTTGTAAAAGAGCTAAATAGAAAACACGGCAATGAAAAATATGTCAGTTGAAAATTTTTCAAAAAGCAATGGGTGGGTTAAATCATAGCACACATCCTGGAGAGAGGTTTCTTGAATTAAAAAGAAAAAAAACTAAATGCTTTAATTAATTCAAGCAGTCACCATTCAGACCAAAGTATATTGACTTTTATCTTCTGTTTAATTGGTATCTCAGTGTGGTATCAAAGGGGTATCTTTTACCCCTTTGACGGGCTAAAAGGGGCTGGGAAAACTTTCAATTGTTTACAGTGTTCAAGGTTAGTTTTAGCAGAAGGTCTGCAGGATGACGGCATTCAGAACTTTGAAGAAAAAGTCGGAGGTGAGCAAGCAGAGCCGCTCAGTCAGTGCAGGCCGCGCGTTTGATGACAGTGTCTGTGGAGGGAGCAAAGGAGTGTCACCAGAGAGACGTGCTGAGATCCATTCACTCGTTCGTTCGTTTTTTTGAGAAAACAGCCCCAGGGTTGGAGAATACAGAGAGAGACATAGTTGTCCTCTGGTGTCTGCAGGGGATACCCTTTAAGGCCCGCAGTGGATGCCTGGCACCGTGGGTAGTACCCAGCCCAGAATGTGCTGTTTCTTCCTATACACATGCACCTACGAAGAAGTTTCATTGATAAATTCGGCACAGTAAGAGATTAACAACAACGAGTAATGACACAACAGAACAGTATAGCCCAAACCTACTCCTGAGTCTGCGGAACGGTTGTCACTGGCAGGAATGACCTGGTGTCACTCATTTCAGGGGACCCCTCGTGGAACTCTTCCTACAGTCTCAATGCTTTCTGGCACAGCGCGCTGTCAGTCAGAACACGCTTTCTGTTCACGCCTGCCTCCCACAAATTTCATGTCTCTTCCACCTTAACTAAGCACCTGTCACATACTGTGGCCATACCTGTTACAGCTTGAGATGTGACAGCAAAACTGGCATAAATTTCTTTTTTATCTTTGCTCGCCATTTCGCAGATAGAAGAGTCCTTCTTACTGCAGATCTTAGCAACCTTTGCATATGATTTTTTCCCTTTCATTACTAAGTTGAGAATTTCCTTTTCACTTAGAGGAAGTACTTAATGGTTTCTCTCTGGCATATCTGAATTGCCAACATCTCTTCTCCTGCGCGTTAGGGCACTTATTAAGTGAAAATCAGGGTCTGTTGTGCACAAGCACAGCGAAACCCAGACAGTCAATCTGACAGTGGAGACAGCTCTTGGTGACCAGTGGGTGGGAGTGTCTGCAGTGTGGGGACGCCGGACAGAAGGATGAGTCACATCGTGCCATTCAGAACAGTGTGCGGTTTTTAAACTTATGAATTATGTATTTCTGGCATTTCCATTTAATGTTTTCAGACCACTGTTGACTGCAGGTAACTGGAACCACGGAAAGCTAACCCCTGACTAAGGGGAGACTATTATATAAAGGAAAATAAGGGGATAATCAGGGGGAGAAAGGATCCCCAAAAGCCTAGGTAGAGAGGATACTGGAAGGGACTGAGGATGAAACAGAATGGAACATACTTCTGTGGGGGGGTCAGAGGTGGAATGTTTGAAAGTGATAGGATCCCCTCCTTACTCTGTCACACAGGAAGAAGGGGGGGTTAAGCAATGAGGGAAAAATGAAGAGCAAAGACTTTAGAAACAGCCATTGAGGGGCACGGGAGAGGAAGTTGGTCAGAGATGGGTAAAAAGCAGGCCAAGAGCGTGGAGGGTCCATCAGCACTGCTCATCGGAAACTCAAGGTGGTGCCATTCCCCACCTCCACACCCAGCACCCCAAGTATAAAGGTGTAAAAGTTAGATGGTGTCATTGGTCACTAGTACTTCAGAAATGATGCAGGAAAATAACAAGGGAAAAAAGGGAATCAAAGGTACAAGTGTGAGTAATTTGAGAGTCTGTTTTTCTATCACCAACCACAGTTACTGTTAGAAAACTTTGGCTTATAGTGAGGAGAAATCTAGAAATCGATGATGGTTTTCTTACGATTCTAGTGCATTTTCAGAGAACTGGGCAGTATTGCCTCCTACAACATGAGACAGGTTACCCCGAGTCGGGTTGTCCTGAGTCAAGGTTTTCAGCTTCAACCTCTTGTCCACGAACATTAAACCTCCTCCCAGAGAAGGGAGCTTCGTCACACGTGCACGCACATGCAGTGCGCACACACAGTGCCCTCCCGTATAACCCCGCCCCAGAGTCAGTCCCGCCTGTGGTGGAGCCTCGTCAGCTTCAGAGGGGAGCCAGCTCATTAGCACTCCCTTCCCAAATAACTGCCACTTCTGTCACCTAGAATTGCTGATGAAGATTTTTAGAACATTCAAATTGGCTATAGGGACAAAAATGGCGAATAGAAAGAGCAGCTTTTTAATCCCGTTGGAGTCGAACATTTCAGGTGACTGCATGGGTACTTTCTGGTCAGAGCAGGGGGCATGGCTGACCTCTCAGAGGACTGGAGCCTGTCCACTCTAGGTCACTAGTCTCAGGCACTGCAGAGAGCCGTCCTCAAAGACACTCTGCCTGACAGCAGGGCCAGAAGCTTCCTGTGGTGGCAGCTTTGCTTTGAATACTGGGGTGTCCCTCATTCAAAAAGTAACTTCAAGTAGACCGAATTGGTCATTTAAACCAAGAAGTCAAAGGACAACCCGTTGTAACGCTCGGTCACCTTTCAGGTACTGTTCGTGTTGCGTTTAGGAATAGCATTCTTTTATATGGTTACTCCACCTTATTTGTTTAACATCTTTCTTGAAAGATCCCTCCAAAACCCAGCATATGCTTTTGTTAGCTTTCATGATTACTCAACGACGAAGAACCTAAGAATGAAATCTTGAAATGATTGTTCCAATAATGTGGCCTATTGTGTGTCACTGCCCCCAACCCAGGTAATGGGTCATGCTACCAAGAGGGAGGGGCGAGGTGTCCCTTCCGGGGAGCAGAAGTAGACGCAGAGCGCTGACCAGAGCTGAAGCAACATGCTGATGCGTCTCCATTCTGCCCGTGGTATTTAGGGGCATCGTCCAGTCGGAAGAAAAGCTTGTCATCAGCGCATCTTGGGCGAAAGACGATGACATCAGCAGACTCCTGAGGTCTCTGCCAAACTGGGTGAATATGGCTCAGCCCAAACAGCTGCGGCCAAAGAGAGAAGATGAGGAAGACCTCGTAAGGTAAAAGGTTTATCTTCCAAGTTGTACTAAATGTGAGGAGGAAAAACATCTGTGTAGCTAATTCTTCCTTATGGGAAATTTTGGCCAATTCTAAGTGTCAAGTGGCAATTAACTGGACTTGGTGAAGTCTGTTTCCATCCTAAGGTCCCTCATTCCCCTGCAAGTGAAAACTGTAGAAGGCAGAAAATGACGGGAGTTAAGTTTGGAGCGAGCTAGACTCAGTTAAAATTCCTTTCAGCTCTGGCCGGTATGGCTCAGGCGGTTGGATCATCGTCCCATAGACCAAAAGCTCGCCAGTTCAATTCCTGGTCAGGGCACATACCCAGGTTGCAGGTTCAATCCCCAGTCAGGGCGCATATGAGAAGGTGATCAATTGATGCTTCTCTCTCACATCTGTGTTCTCACTCTCTAATTCTGTCCCCCTTCCCCTCTCTCTCAAAGTAATGAGAAAAAGTCCTCAGGTGAGGAGATGTGTATGTATATGTGTATATGTAGATATTTCATACATATGTATGTGTGTGTGTAATCTCTTTCAGTTTGTAGTTGGATCAGTTGGTTGATTCTCCCCTCCTAGGGGACAAATACAGTTTGTTCATTCATTCACTCACTCATTCAGCAAAGCTGTTTGACCTTATTGTGCACCATGCCTTGGAAATGTGGCAGACAATAAGAATTAAGTTTGTGCCCATACAGAGTGTGTTGCGGCTGTTCTCAGTGTGCCCTTCCGTTCATAGAACCATCAGTTGGACTGCCCAGAAAAACAGATGTGCTTCTATGTCTGTTCATATTTTTTGTATCACCTCTGATTGCTTTATGCTTGCTTTGACAAAAATAAGGTCTCTCTTTCAGCTTTATCACTCAGTGTCTGCCTGTGTGCAGTGGAAAGTATTTACCTAGGGGCCAATTTGGTGAAACCGTGTACTTTCACATGCTGGGCTTGCCTCAGTGACACGTTCCCCCGAGTTGCAGAGGGGGAGAGTGATGGGGGGAGTTCATCGTCACATTAAAGTCAAGCTTATTCTCACTGTTTTTTTGCCTATCCAAGTAAATTAATAAATAGTACAAATAAAATAAAATAAAAATACTTTAAAGAAGCAAAGACCAAAAAGGGAATAAAAGAAGTAATGACCAATACCTTACTTTCAATTTACCGTCAAACTGCTGTGGGCTCATCTCTTTCTCAGAACGTAAGTCGCAAGTATCAATGACTTGGGTTGCTCCCACAGTGACCCATCTGTGTATGCCATATTTTACCATTTTTTTCTCTTAAATGATTTTACCGGGGGGGGGGGGGGGGTAGGGGGAGAGACACAGACAGACAGAGGGACATTGATTTGTTGTTCCACTTATTTGTGCATTCTTTGGTTGATTCTTGTATGTTCCCCCACCCGGATCAAACCCACAACCTTGGCGTGTCAGGAATGGAGCTCTCTCCAACTGAGCTACCCTGCCAGGGCTTTTGCCAACATTTTATTATGAAAATTTGCTATAGTGTTATTTAAAACTTTCTTAAATCATCATACTCAAAACTTCACCAGTAATTTAACCTAAAGCTTTCTTACCTATATTTTCCTTTCTCATTATTCATATTTTCCCAGAGAAACTTGTCAACTAGTTACTTTGATATAAGAAAACTATATATTATAGTTTACTTTTCAAATTAATAGACTTTATTTTGGGAGAAGCAATTTTAGGTTTATAAAAAAATGTATCTAAAACCACACATTTCCCCATATCCCCTCACCCGCTCCTGGATTTCCTGTTTGTAACATTAGTGTGGTTCGGGTGTTCGAGTTGATAAGTGATGATTATTGACTAAAGTCTGTAGTTCACATTGGGGTCCACTCTTTTTTTGTACACGCCATGGGTTTCGACAAATGTACAAGAATCTTATCCACCGTTACAGTGTCAGTCAAAATAATAGTTTCACTGCCCTCAAATTCCTCTGTGTTTCTCCTAGTCTTCCCTCCCTTCTTCTCCCTGAACCCCTGGCAGTCACTGATTTGTATTATTTTGGTTTTTTTACTATCCCCGTAGTTTCGTCTTTTCCAGAGTGTCATATAATTGGAATCATACAGTATGTAGCCTCTTCAGATTGTCTTCTTTTGCTTTGCAGTGTGCACTAAAACTGCCTCCATGTCTTTTGGTGACTTGATCACTTTTTTTTAAATTTCTGAATAATGTTTCATTGTATGGATGTACCATAGTTCGGTTATCCGTTCTCTAGTGATAAAGTTGCTATGAACATTCATGTGCAGGTTCTTGTGTGGGTCTGAGTTTCCACGCACTTGGGCAAATACCAAGGAACACCATCGCTAGGTCGTACGGTAAGAGCATGTTTAGTTTTGTAAGAAACCGCCAGTGTCTTCAAAGCGGCGGCACCGCGGTGCGTTCCCGCCTGCAGTGCCGGCGAGTTTTTCTTGCTGCACATCCTCCACAGCATCTGGTGCCGTCAGTGTTCTGGACTTGGTCCATTCTGGTAGGTGTGCTGTGGTGCCTCTTTATTTTTGGTTTTCATAATGACGTATGTTGAGCATCTTTCCATATGCCTATATTATATCTGTGTGTGTGTGTGTGTGTGTGTGTATTTAGGTCAGATATCTGTTCAGATCTTCTGGCCATTTTTTAATCAGCTTGTATGTTTTATTGTTTTTGAATTTTAAGAATTCTTTGTATATGTTGGTGGTGGTCCTGGGCCACCTTTAGGCGAATCCAAGTCCACTTTCAAATACCACTATACCACGTCCCGGGGAGTGCACGTACCTTAGGACGGTCTTCCCACTCCTCCCCCCATTCCCTGTGATGTTGCTCATTCACTGCATTTGTCCATGAGCTCTCATCACTGCATACGGTACCGTTACTATTTTGAACAAAGTGTTACCTGTTGATCAGTTAACAGTAAGAGAAATAAAAGGTTATATTTTCCCTTATTTTTTTCTTCTGTCATGCTTTTTCTTTCTTAATATAGGTCCACATTCCTGACCAATATCATTTTCCTTTTCCCTGAAGAATTTCTTTTAACATTTCTTATGAGGCAGGTCTGCTGGTGACAGATGCTTTTGATTTTTGTTTGTCAGAGAAAGACTTTATTTGTCCCTCACTTTTAAAGAATAATTTCTAGGTTGGTGATTCTTTTCTTTTAATGCCTTAAATATTTCACTTCAGTCTTCTTATTTCCATAGTTTTTGAAGGAAGTCCAATGTAATTTTTATTCTTGTTCTTCTTAAGGTGATTTTTTCCTGTGGCTTCTTTCAAGGGTTTTTTGTTTGCTTATTTTGATTTTGTGCCATTCAAATAATATACGTCTGGATGTATATTTTCTGGTGTTTTTCATGTTTGTTTTTCTCGGAGCTTCCTAGATCTACAGTTTGATGATATCATTGGTTTGGGAAAATTCTCAATCATTATTGCTTCAGTATCAGTTATGGGGTTTTTTTCTTCCTTCTCCTTCTGGTATTCACATTACACCTTTTGTAAGTTTTCACAGTTCTTGGATATTTTGCTCTGTGTCTTCATTCTTTTTTTTTTCTCTTTGGATTTCATATTTGAAGTTTCTATTGATAATTCTTCAAACTTACTAATTCTTTCCTTGATTACATCCAGGCTATTTATAAACCAAAGGCATTCCTCATCTCTGTTAGGGTGTTTTTGATGGCTGGCATTTGCAGAGTTTCCATCTCTTTGCTTACATTACCTGTAGTTTACTTTTTATTGAATATATATTACATATGTGCACATATCAAAGACACAACTTGGTAAATTTTCACACTTTTTATCATATAACCAGTATCTAGATCAAGAAACAAAATAATACTACCAAGGAACCTTTTTATGTTTCCTTCCGGTCCCTACTTGCCTCTCCAATATCTAAGTTCTAAACACATAGATTACTGCACTCTGTTGTTGGACTCTACGTAAAAGGAATCACGCAGTTATGCATTCTCTCACGACTGGCTCCATTTGTTCCATGTTATGTTGGTGAGATTCATCAATATTGTTATGTATGAGTTCTTATTACTCTGTAGACTATATTATATGCCATTGTGTGAATACACCGCATTTTTTTATGTTTAGTATTGGTTTGTATAAGTATGTGTATGTATTTATTCACTCATTCTACTGCTTATGGGCACTTGGGTAGTTTCTAGTTTGGAACTATTTTTGTATAGTGCTGAAATGAGTATTCTCTGTGTCTTTGGGTAACCATACGTAAATATTTCTATTGGTTATGTTATATAAGTAGGATTGCTGGTTCCTAGGCTATGCATATGTTAATTTTAGTACACACTGCCCAACAGCTTTCCAGAGTGGTGGCAGGAGTTTGCATTCTCATAGTAGCGTATGAGCGACCTATATTTGTCCACAGCTCATCTATGCTTGATGTTTTCCATCTTTTTAGTTGTAGTTGTATAGTAGGCTTATAGAGGTATCTCTTGTTGGTTTAACATGCATTTCTCTCATGATTAAGGAAGTTGAGCACCTTTTAATTTAATGTATTTTTATTTTACAGCTTTTAATGTATTTTTATTTATTTACCAGCCATTTGAATATCTTATAATGTATTTGTTCAAATCTATTACTCATTTTTAATTAGGTTGTCTGTATTTTCTCTATTGTTTGTAGGAATTCTTTTATTTTTATCCTCACCCAAGAATATGCTTATTGATTTTAGAAAGACAGGAAAGGAGGGAGAGAGAGAAACATCAGTTGGGTGCCTCCCGTACAAGCCCTGATGGGGATCAGACCCACAACCTAGGAAAGTACCCTGACAGGGGGTCACATCCACAGCCTTGTTGGTGTACAGGATGGCACTCCACCCAGCTAAGCCAGCTGGTCAGGGATGTAGAGATCCTTTAGCTGGATGTAACTTTTTTTATGATACATACACACATACATACATACATACATGGATGTCATCTTCTCCCACTTTGCAAGTTACATTTTTACTCTCTTCGTGGTGTCTTTTAACATACAGGCTTTTAAACTTATTATTTAATTAATGGATAGAACATTTTGTATCCTACTTAGAAATCCTGGTTTATACCAAAGTCACACAGATGTTTTTCTTTAAAACCTTTATGGTCCTGAATATATATTTCCCCAACATCTAAAATAAATTATAAACTCCTAAATTTTTATTTTGTATCCCTGTTCTCTACACACCCCCTTAATTTAGATCACATCGTCCTGGCGATAATAGCAGGGAGCAACCTCGTACCTTTTTTTCTTTCAAGAGATAGAGTGATTGAGGCGTCGATGCATGAGAGCCTCACGTGAGAATAATGAAATGGATCTTAGGACCGAGGTCCAGCCCCACAGCTGTGCTCTTTCCCGCTGTCACCGCCACACTGTCCTGCTGCCAGAGCTGTGTGGTGTCTGGATGAGTACACTTCCGCGCCTTCTGGTTTAATCATATCCCAACCTTAATAGTTGTGTTGCATGCAGCTTCTGGAGGATAAATTGGTTTTTTCCCCTCGATGTTTTTTACATTGCTTTAAGTCAGCATCTTTCTTCTATCATTCTTATTTTGATGTCACACCTTAACTGTATTCTGTGCTCGCAAAGAGATTTTCATTCCATTTTATTAGGTCTCTTCAGCAGCTTACACTTGAAGAGAAGAGTTTCTAGCCCTGTCCCAGTAAAGAGCATGCCAATCTAAAGCGAGGAACCTTCATGTGCTACCTTTGTGCTCCTGGCTCAGAAGAGTGAGAATTAAGTTCCTGCTTTTCTTTACTCTTGTTTCGCCCACTTAATTGTATCACTTTGGTTCTTAAATTTAAAGAAAAAACAGCCCTGGCAGGGTGGCTCAGTTGGTTAGAGCATAGTCTTGTGCACCAAAAAGGTCTCCGGTTCCATCCCTGGTCGAGGCACGTGTGGGAGGCAACCGTTCGAGAGATCTCTCTCTCTCCCTCGCTCTCTCTCTCTCTCTCCCCCACCCCCTCCATCCCTCCCCCCTTCCTTCTCTCTCTAAAATCAATAAGCATATCCTCAGGTAGGGATTTTAAAAAAGTTAAGGAAAAACAAGTAATATATATATTTTTAAATTGTTGGTCAATTATAACATACACGAAGTAAAGTGTAGTCTCACTGTATAGCTCAATGAATTATGATGTGTGATTACACCCATGTAACCACCCCTCCGATCAACACAGAGAACTTTCCCAGCACCCCAGGAGGCCTGCCCTCCAGGTAACCACTGTTCTTTTATCACCATGGTTTCGTTTTGACTGCCCTCCACTTTTAACAAATTTAACCACAGTATCTGGTTTATTTTTCTGGGCAGGATGCCCGAGACATTGTCCATGTTTCTGCATGTAGGCATGATTTGCAAACAAATTACATTTGCTTTAACAGAAGAAAAATAATTGTATAGGCCTGTTTTGTTTCGTGTGTGATTGATTCTTTCCTCTTAATCTGCTACATTCTCTGCCCTGATTAGAGCTGAAAGCAAAGGTGAGGGTAGAGAGGTCCTCGCTGACATCCCAATGTGGTGGCGGCGACAGAGAGCCTGGGTCCCACACATTAGAGCACCGCCGGGTGGCGTGAGCCAAAGCACTGAAAAGTCACACTCCTCCTATAATTAGTTTTTAAAGCTTGGAGGGCTATTTGGCAGATGGATGAATATAGAATCCAGTGCCCTTTGCATTGAATAAAGGTTATGTTCCCTTCATTACTAAATGGGGCCTTTTCCTATTCTTATTTTTTAACTAAAAAATAAGATGTATTATTTCCAGGCTTAACTTTGAATAGAGGGGGGGAAAGATATAGAGCAAGCCAGGTCTTTAATGGGAAAAAGGAAAATAGCAAATACCCTTTTGTTCCCAGGACGCTGAAAGCAGGCTTTCCAGCCCATTGTCTTTGCACCTGTCATGTATGTGTGTGTGTTTGTCCTTTTGAGATCAGTGAATATCCACTGATAAAAGCAGTTCCGATTCCTGGGGGCGTAGTTAGCAGAAGTGGTGAGGCGCAGGGAGAAGTAAAAGAGGGTGGGTAGGGGTTCTCTAGGAGTTGGGGGCCATGTGTTTAGAAACACCGTCCTAAAAAAATCCCATAGCCCCATTTCACACAGGACCCCAGAGTGAAAAAAGGATAAGAATCATTTCTCTAGAGCAAGGTTTGAAAATCTGTAAGTGGGTGGATGTGACTAGCAGGACCAGAACCAGAGTTTTTAGGGGATACAAGTGAAAAAATACGGCTGCGAGTATATGAAACAGAGTTTATTCTCGTATTATTGTTTATTAACCATTGCATTATTTACTGTATTTATTAATTACTGTAATCCTACTTTTGCCCGCCCTGTATATAAAACCTACAAGTCAGTACTGAACTCTAGCATGCAGAAAGATGAACAATGAAGAATGAAGTTTCTGGAAAGATTGTGTCATCCATTTCAACAGTTCCAGCAATCAGAGTCAGCCCGTGCCTGGCACTGTTCAGCAGTGTGACGAGATTTCAGGTACTGTTATTCCCGTTCAAGAGATGAGGAAGCTGAGGTGCCGAGAAAGTGAGTGATTTCCCCAAATTCACAGAGCCACAGAGTGATTAGGGAGCTGAACCCTGGTGGCCTGGCTCCCGGAGCTACTCTCCCTGCCCAGACCTGCGTCAACCAGCCTAAAAACGGGTCAGGAGTTGGTATTTTTGGGAAATTTGAATTATTACTTTATTTTTAATGATCGCCATAATCTTGACTGGTACTCTAATCATTTTCTACTCATGCCATAAAACCGTATCGTCTAGGTGTTTTTACTCCAGATTCAGTGTGTTATCCTCACTATTCATTGTATTCTGTTTCATGTATTACACTGTTGTGGGTTTTCTCCCTTTCAGTCACAAGGTGGTAGCAGAATATCCACCTATTGGGGGGGGCAGTATATTGAAACCAAGAACGTAGATGCTTTAAAACTGATTGTCTGATCTTTCCTTTGAGTTTTAGGTCAGCCTAACCAAAGAAAGTAATTATTATTGAAAGGAGAAAGAAGATAATACAAAGGGAATGAAAATATAGAAATCATATAAAACAAATCATGTGGATTTCAGCTAGACAGTGCTGCAGTCCCAAACAGAGAGGAGAGACAGATAAAGGACAACCCAGAATAAAAGCAAAAGGTTTGCACTTTGACCTTCCTTCCATGGAAACCTAGCGGACCTCAGAGATCCTCAGTGAATGCCGAACGAGGGAACCGAATACAGATAGGAAGGACCACTCGCTCCTCAGATGGAAGCGTGAAAGGTAGAGAGTGGTGGACCAAATGCCTTCGGTGACCCGCCTAAAAGTTGTGTGTCTGGTCACATACCCCTTTTAGAAGCTCACGGCCTGAGTTCAGGTCCTCGGCATTCGGTTTTGCGGCTTGCCCTGGGCGGGTCTGACACCCCTCAAGCAGAAATCTTGTGGGCCTAGGAATGTATTTAGGTGTAAATAGGGAATAAAAAAAGTGGCGCATGCATTTTCAGAAAAATTCCACTTGGAAATTTAAAAGGTTCTCAAAACAAGCTGAGCAACAGCTGTTAAAAGATTCTAAATAACTGTAGCTGTTGAAGAGTCTTTGGATACATTTGATTGAAGAAACAAGTGAAAGACCTGGTGCAGGAAAAAACCGACTCCAGCGAGCCTGAGCAAAGTGTTTGCTAGAGTGGGAACATTTATTTCACTATCTCTACGTGTTTAATATCACTGGAAGATGTAATTATAAAAGGGAAGATGAATCAGAAAACATGAATATATTAAGTAAGTGCCAGGGTAGAAAATGCTTTGCTAAAATGGTCTTTTCTCCTCAATTAAACAAGATGAAGGTCATAGAAAGACGTAGGACACTGCCAGGCCAGGCTGGATGAGAAGCAGACTTAAATCTCAAGATTAAACAGAAAAGACAGGTAATTAACTGGAGACTCAGCTACAAACATATCAATTAATGTTCAAGAAGATCGAATTAGGCACTTTGTTATTATATCAAAACGATATGACTCTTGTTAGCATGATTGTCCAAAAAAAAAAAACCTTAAAATCTCTCCTATACGTTGCGATTGTGTTTAATTACAAAGATGTTCATTAGCCGGGCTGTGTGTTTCCTTTCCTATTACACGTTCAGATTAAAGGTGAGCACGGCCGAGTTGGGGGCAAGTAGCTGCTTTCATTCTCCGGGACGCCTTCGAAACAGCCAGGGGTTCCAGCATTTCTAGGATGTGATCACACTAAGCAATTCCATTTTCTCGGGTCTGTGTGTTTAACGATTTGTCGCTCCATTACTGGCACCTCGGCTGCTGGAGCATGACTTGGAGCCGTGACGGAAACAGCGGAACAGCTCGGAGAATTGGGTGTCGTGGTTTGTGTCCTTTCAGGAATGAGGGCTCTCACGCCTCTCATGGTTCCTTTCCCTCCAGAGCTCTCCAAGCTTGTTTCCTGAGCCAAGTGTGTGTGACACGTCCCGGGACTGAAAAACGGACTTACCACATCACTGTCCCCATCGCCCTCCACTTAGAAATTAATCTAAAATGAGGCCTGGGTGGGCAGCTGACTACATGGGCAAAGGGTCAGTGTTACTCCCAGCCCCCGGGTCCGGCTGACCTGCTGCTCAGGATGACTTGTGACCCAGCTGCAGCCACGTGGTCATCCTCGGTGGAGGTGACTCCCACTCAGTCACCCTTCTCGGCAGTCGTTCCTGGAGTTTACTCACATGCTCAGCCTCCTGTTTCCGTCAGAGTTCTCTCGTGGTGAACGCGAGAGTTCCGTGTCCTCCGTCTCTGCACCCTGCATTCACTGTCTGATCCTTCGTGGACTCTAACTGTATCAAGGAGCCAGAACAAGTATTGTTTTCCCATAGGAGGCTCTGGTTTACTTTCTTGCGAGGCAGTTGCCCATCGATCAAGCATTCTGGTCTTAAAAAATAAGAACGTGCCGGTTATTGTTAAGGGGCTCCACTCTGAGACTTGACAGATGTGTGTGCGTCCTTCCTCCTCTAGCACTCGTGACAGTTGAGTGTTTAGGAAAGCCCAGTTCTATGACTCAGTGAGGATGGGGGTGGGGGCTCTGCTTGAACCCCTCGGAGACACTCAGCTGCTGTCACTCGCGAGAGGCAGTGCGGCCCTTCCCCTGCGCGGTGAAGCGAGAACAGAAGTAGCGCTGTCCCCACCTTTGCTGCAGCGTGCGGATGAGCACGTCTCCCTCTGCGTGCCTCCGTTTCTCTGTGAAACGCCTGACAGGTGTTTGCTGTCTTTGGGAGACCCAGTCAAGGACCACATTCAGAAAGCCATGCAGACTTATCACTTGTTTTCAGGGTCATGGCACTTAGCAGATTATGAAATAATTTGAGTGGTCTTTGAACCTACTGCAGGAACCAGGACCTGGCCTAGGCGGTGGTGCCTTCCTACTAAATATCTCCTAGAGAATGAATGACTCAATAATCAAAAGACAAATGACCCAGTTAAAAAGTTAACAAAGGGTCAGAATTGACATTCCTCTAAGGAAGATACACAAATGGTCAATAAGCACATGAAGCCAGCAAGAAAATGCTCATCAAACCCATGGTGGGACACTAGCTCACATCTACTGGGACGACTGTAGTAACAATAAAAAGAGAGACGAGTGATCACAAGGGTTGGCAGGGATGTGGTACGTCGGAGCTCAGCACTTCCGGTGAACATGCCGAGGGATGCTGCCATTTTGGAGAACAGCCTGGCATTCCTCGGAGCGTTAAAAATAGTTACCATGTGGCCCAGCAGTTCCACCCCTAGGTACACATGGCCAAGAGAAATGAAAACGCGCATCCACACGAAAATTCATGTGTGAATGTTCATAGCAGATTATTCGTAATAGCCAAAAATGAGAAACAACCCACATTTCCATCAGCTGGCAGATGGATAAATAAAATGTGGTATATCCGTACAAGGGCATATTATCTAGTAATAAAAGAAATGAAGTACTGCAACATACTTGAACGTGGATGAACCTTGAAACCACCTTAAGTAAAAGAAGCCAGTCACAAAACACAAGATACGGTATGATCCCATTTATATGAACAGGAATTAAATGTGAATGTCTAAAATAGGGAAATCTCTAGAGATGGAAATGAGATTAGCAGTGTCCAAGGGCTGGGATTTGGGGGTGGGGTGAGCCCAAAGCATAATAGATACAGACTTTCTTTTTGAGGACATGAAAACATTCTGAATAATTGCAGCGAGATTGCATAACTCTGTGCCTATACTAAAATCCACTGGACTGCACATATTCATAGGTGAATTTTACTCAGTAAAGCTGTGAATTTAAAAAAATGCCCATGCCTGGGCCCCACCCATAACCAATTACATCAGAACCTCTGCAGGTGAAGTTTGGCATTGGGTATTTTGTTTGTTTTCCTGGAGAAGCTTTTAACATATAGCCACGGTGAGAATGACTGGTTTAGACTGCCTACCACACCCCGTCTGAGCACCAGAATGCCGTGAATCAGCATGTCTGGTGTCTCATGCCTGTCCCAGTGAGCACGCTGACTTAGAAGCACAGGGGCAGAGCTGGGGGTCACCCCACATGCGCTATATGACAGTCACGATCAGTTCCTGTAGCTGTCATCTCTGAGTGTGTGGGAACCCAGAAACCCCAATTTCCCAGCAACCAGGGAAATAATGAATATTTTTTTAAGTCCCAAGAAGATCCTAGGAGAGAAGTTGCTGATGTTTCATATATTCACCTTAATCCCAAAGAGCACCCTGAGAACCAGCCGGGCTAACTCGTTCCCAGCTCTGCCTCTGCACAGAGCTGTAGACTGCCCAGCCTCGCCGCACCAGTCAGGAGCACCGCAACTTCCTAGGTGGAAGAAAAACAGGAGGCAAAGAAAGCAAATGAAAAACCCTTGATTTTGATTATTAAAGGAGGCAACTTTCCAAAGAGGAGAATCACTTATTAACTATAAAAAATAGCTACTCACATAATAGTGTGTGATGAAATGCACGTGCACAAAAACCATCGAGGGGGAGACTTAGTGAGAATTTCAGCCCTTTCCAGGACAAAACTGAAGTTTAATCAGGGTAACTAGATTATTTTATTCCTTCCTATTTACAAAGGTTCAGCCAAGATCATTCTAGAAAAACAGTTTTTGAAAGCCTGATTAAAGAACCTGTCAGGACCATGCCACCCCCATTACTTCCGACACAGACAAATTAGACAGGTTTGACAGTGCTGGGGATGGAGCGGCTGTACAGAGCCCGAGTGATGAATGGCCCTGTCACTGTCACATCTCACAAGACTGAGCTGGTATCATTACAGATCTAGGTGAGGTGGCCTGGCCTTTGTATAACCTTCATCGGTTTAGGCTCCGACAGACACCGGCTAAGTGGGCCTTACAGGTCACCTTGACACATCTCGGCTTCACTCCCTGTACAACTTCTGGAACCAACTCATCCCCGTGCCAAAAAATGCTACTGTATTTCCAGTAGCACTGACCATGGTCAGACATCATCATTAGGTCTTATAGAGGTCAAGATCTAACAGGGAAAACAGAAACCCTTTCTAGTAGTTCCCTCAGAGGGGATTTAATGTGGGGAACTGGTTATTCGGGTTACTGGGGACCTGAGCGTTACACGGGGACATTAAGATAACCCATAGTTTATAAGCAGGAGAAAGCCACCATCCCCCTCAGCTGGAATGCCAACGGAAGGAAGCAGCTAGTAGAGAGGCCTCCAAAGGGAGTAGAGCATGGTGGGAACCAGGCAGAGCCAGGAAGGAGATGTGTCGCTTGCTGGAGACATCTCCCAGGGCAGAGGGGAGAGGGACATGCCCCAGCTTCTCCTTTCCCTTTGCCCTTCAGTGCCCCACCAGAGCAGAGGGGTGCAGAGGAGCGAGTGTGAGGGAAAACAGGCCCAGGACTTTGGGGGTCTACCCTTCTGTCATTCTGAATCTATCCTCACCCTTATACCCATATTTTAAAGCTTCATACTTCAATAGAAGGTCTAGACAGATTCATCGTCTACAAGTATCCTCCCCACTGCCCCCAACAAGGGTGAGTCGGGCTCCTCAGTCACTGCATTCATCTCAAGTCCAGGGTCTCCGCTGTCCTCCGTCCCAAGTCAGACATGCCTCCTCATATCTGGTGACCCTGGCACTAAGCCGAGGAAAGTTAGCCACCACCAGCACCTCATATAAAATATTAGGGGAAATGCCAGCCCCCACCCATTAGGTGGGTCTCTGTTAGTCATCACCCTGCCCATGCCCCACTCTGTTCTGGACCCTAGGGAGGTGGCCTTCAGGCCATGTGTCCTGGACCCAGGGCAGGGTGGGGCATGGGGATGCTTATCTCTCAGCTGGGGTCAGTGGCAGGAAGCTGGCCCGGGTGATTTGGGGAATGGGGCAGGGAGAGAGAGTGCAATGTGTATGTTGTGTGACCAAATATAAGCCCAGATCCGCAAACCAATCACTTAGACGCTATTTGCGATGTTTCTCTCCTAAGTGCATTTAGCCTGCTGAAAATGCAGCTTTTTTTTTCTTTGCCTTCCTAACATTTCAGTGCATAACAGAATTATTTAAAGACTAAATGGAAACAATTTTAGGCATCTTTGGCAAAATTCTCTGAAACGAATTCTTGTCAGATAGACCTCTTTAAAGATTATGATTGTGTGGTAAAATTAAGTTAAACAGGGTTTACGCTCTCAATAAAATTCTTTCAAATGAAGTCTTTGTCAGATCAAGCTCTTCAAAGATTGCAATTGTGCGGTAAAATTAAGCTCAACAGGGTTGACGCCTGTCTTCTGTTTCATAGGCTCCCGTGCGAGCACATTGGCCCCTGGAGGGTGCCGGCGACCCCACCCCTCGCAGGGACTCCGAAGCACCTAAAGCACACACGTTTCCAAGCCAGTTTCTGCTCTTGGCTGTGTCAGATCATCTGTGGGCAATTGCTGAGTGCCCGAGTCTTCACTTCTCTAGATAAGGACCATTCTGTTGCCCATTTCACTCAAAAACATGTAATGTCTTAGTTAAATAACGTGCTTTCTTAAGAAGTAGAAGGTAAAGAATGAGGTTCAGATCAACAAAGCCGCAGCAGCATCGGCCCAGCATGTAGGTGGCAGTCGGCCCGTCCGGGAGACCCTCTGCCATGGACCCCCTCTGCCATGGACCCCGGCCGCACCTCCAGCCAGCCTGGCACTGCAGGCCGACCCAGCCTCCGTCGGAGCCCCCACCACTCCTCCCCCCACTGGGTTCAAGTGACTCTAATAACCACACCCTCCCATTTCCCATGGTGCAGTTCTTCACGTGTCCATTTCTCATTTGTAGTAGGGATTCCAGTTTTTGTTTTTAATTACAAAGTGAACATGCTCTTTGGAGAAGGCGTGAAGAAGCACAAAGCATGACCCAGTCACACAGGTGCATTTGGATATATATTCAATCTTTTCTCAGTTCCTATAAATATGTAATTTTTCTTTTTGAATATTGTATGGTACATCCAGTTTTATAGCAGCTTATTTTACTCAACTGCATATCATGGCTAAAAAATATGCTATATGCAACATTTTCCTATGGTATCAAGTATTTTCTACTGTATAATTTCAAAGGACTGCATACTTGCCCATAGTGTGGATATACCGTCATTTATTTAATAAATTAGAGGGTTGAGGAGAAAACCTGTAGGCTGGCAGCTAAAGCCGTCCCCTGAAGGTTATTGTAACGCAGACAACCAGGCACCAAGCGCTCCGACACTGCGGGTCCTCGGAGGAATGACTTTTTGTGTGCACGACGGTTCCAGCTGTCAGTCATTCACTCCCGATGTCACGGCTCCTGTGCTCTCTCCGGGTTGTTAGGGGCGATTATGGATTCCTGTCAAATGAGACGTCTGCTATGTATTCAACACGGGGCCGCTCTCGCCTTTCTCAGGCTATTGCTCTCCCTCCGGAGGAGGTTAAGCAAATCTCAGGGAGCCGGAGGGAAACGGGATAGGCATCTGGAAGCCACCGCAGACGTGCCCAGGGCCCTTGGACCCCCCCATAAGCAGATTAGACTTCTACGTAAATACATTTGTCTTGACTGTCACATTCCACCCAGGGTGACACCTACACGCATAAAAATGGCTCCGAGCCTGGTTTTCAAAGCTGTCTGCCTCCCCCGTTGCTTTTTAAACCACCTCGCCCAGAGGCATTCTCTGTGTTATATCTCTCAGAGATGATTAAGGGGCTGGGGGAGTAGATATATAGGGACAGATTAAGAAAACCAAGCATTTACCACTTGACTGAGTGACAGCCCAGGGGAAGATATTAGAGCTGCCGGGCTCAGATCAAGGCAGAGACATTGTTTTTGCTTTTCCCAGTAACTCGATTTTAGGGATATCTAATTCAGAGAAAGTTTTCCAAGGATGACATCACTTATGCTAATTAGATCATTGTGGCAGTTAGAAATTACATTTAGCTGCCAGTAGCAGAAACTTGGAATAGCTGTGGCTTAAACAAATAAGGGTTCACTTTCTGTCCTCTAAAATGAAACCAGAAGTGCACCCTCCGGGGCTGCGTTGCAGCCCCGTGACGTCAGCGGTGCACCTCTACCCAGCTGTCCTTGGCTCCATTATGCTCAGTGTTGTTTTCGTGCCCAAGGTCATCTAATGCCGTGACTGCGCTCCAGTAAGGGGGGAGGCCAGCGAGGTGCTCGCCAAGGAAGACTGCTGGAAAGGGCTTCCTTGGAAGCCCACCTACTGACTCTGGTTGTTACTCACTGACCACCACACCTGCAGCAGGGCTGGGAAGTTGCGTGGGGTGTTTCGTTTTGTTGTATTTTGTTTGTAGGTTGGGTGTGTGCTGACCCCAACAGTGTCAGGGTCCTTTTCCTAAAAAGGCCTGGGGTCATGGATACTGGATCGGCAGCTCGTGGCTTCTGCCACACTTCACTGCGTGAAGATTTTGAGAAGTCTGGGCTCTGAAACGCAGTGACATTTGCTATGATGTTAAAAGTTCCCACTGGTAACACCAGCCCTTGAGATCTAACAGACTTGCTTCTGATCACTCCTGTTTTCATTTCTTCATCCACAGCAGACCTCGGGTTGAAATGCAGTGAACCAGCCGTCCCAATAGACCTAAGAGTAACGGTAGCTACAGCTCGTTAGCTTTCAGTGAGTTCCATGCGCTGTGTTATGTGCTGAAGAACATCATCCGAATGATTCGCCTCAAAACTGTGGTTAAGGATAGATGAAAAGGAGGCTAATGATTGACGCCGAGCAGCGGCTGCATGGGGATTTATCAGACTCGTTTAAAACTCTCCTTTTGTCATTACCGAAGTTCTCCCGGTACAGATTTTAAAAGTCGCTTCATCTTAAACACGTCACGTGAGGCCAGCACCAACACCCAGCTAATGACGCTCAGCAAAGGGCAGCAGCGTCAGACAGCAGGCTAAGTGGTGGATTCAGGACTCAGACCCAGGTTTGCCTGACCTTGAAGTCTGTGCCTGAACCCCTTACTGGACTCAGAGGGTTTGAAATGCAGACTTTCGGGTCCCACCCCAGGATCTCTGACAAGCCCCCGAGGCAGGTTTCTGCTACACTCAAGTGTCTGTGCTCTGTCCACAGCGCTGGATCACCTCACCTCCTCGGCCATGATGTCCCCGACTCAGTCACTCAGGACTTTCCCTCAAAAGCGTGACCTTCTGTTGAAATAAGCGTAAGCATAAACATTTAAATAAGCATGTGATTCACAGCAGCCCTTTCTTTCAACGCTGGGTGTCTGCTGGGTCCTAAATGCCTGCGTCAACTAAGCGTCACTCCGAACATACATGTCAGCTATGTAATCACTGCCTGCTTGAAAGTTAATCCAGTTTGTTCTACTTCAGCAAAGCCCTTAAGTAAGGTGTTTGGAGTTTCAAAAGCCTTGGAGAGGCTTCCAAGGAAACCTCCAGGTGCCTGTTGCCACTTGCCAGCGACAGCTTTGCTCACATGCCCGAGCCTGGCTTTCCCAAGGAGACAGGACTTCTCTCCCTGAAATCCTTGTCATCTTTCATTCTTCCGGCCCTCTCTCCTTTTAAAAGGAAGAGAACTGGCGGAATTGGACACCCTGCACCCCAGCCCTGCCACTCCTGCGTCTTGTGGGTGAAGCAGTTAACCTGAGCCTTCATTTCTTCCTCTGCACCATGACTGGGCCGGCGGTCTCGGGGACCCTGCCCAGCCATCCTTCCACCCCCCCACGCAGCCTGACTACTCAGGCCTGCACACACGTGGTGAAGACGTGAGGCTCTGCGTGAAATCCTCCTGGCTTGATCTTTCCAGTCAGCAGAGGGATCCTGGCGCCGACTCGACCAGGTTTCCTTTCCGAGTAACGAGTGCCTGACGCTGCCTAGTTTGCTTGCCCCCAGGTCCTTTTTAGAATGAGTGAGTGAATGAAGGAACAAGGCCTGACCCCGTCTCCACTGCAATCTGCTTTCCTGAAGAGGCTGGGTTCCCTTTGCTTTTCGACGTTTCAAAACATTTTCTAGCTGCCAGATTAACTTGGTGGTTTTATTTACCTGAACAACTTTCAAACAGTGTATATAGTTAACACCCTAAGCTGTTTGCCAGTTTCCATAACAGGAGAAGAGGTAAGGAAAGACCACCTGGGACCATC
Organism: Tonatia bakeri; assembly: GCA_004024845.1. Taxonomy (NCBI): domain Eukaryota; kingdom Metazoa; phylum Chordata; class Mammalia; order Chiroptera; family Phyllostomidae; genus Tonatia; species Tonatia bakeri. Next base: position 98,427 of record PVIA01001366.1, on the reverse strand, counting down.
ACTGTGTAGCTGGGGCCCATACCCGTTGCTGTGGAAGGTACAAGCCTCGGGGTCCCTTCCTTCTTCCAAGAACGCTCTTTCTCCTACCAGAGTAATTTTAAGCAGGTGTATGATAGTTTTGTCATAAAATTAAACCTCAGAAAAAGAGATGCTATAATACAGTGATTATAAAAACCATTGTGCTACACGTCTTTTTTTTTTCTTCAATTTATTGACTTTGAGAGGGAGGAAGGAAGGGAGAGAGAGAAACATCACTTTGCTGTTCCACTTATTTATTCATTTATTGGTTATCTCTTGTATGTGCCCTGACTGGGGATTGAACCCACAACCTTGGTGTATCGGCAGCATGCTACAACCAACTGAGCTACCAAGACAGGGTCCAGACGTATCTTAAGAAGCACTGCCCACCCCTGTCTTTTCTGAGCTGCATGTGAAGTGTTTCTGGTTTGCTTTTCAGGGCAGCCTTTGGCAAGGAGTCGGAAGTTCTTATCGGGAACCTGGGCGATAAATTAATCCCTCCACAAGACATCCTGCGAGACGTCAGTGACCTCAAAGCCTTGGCCAACATGCATGAAAGCCTGGAGTGGTTAGCGGGTCGCACGAAGTCAGCTTTCTCCAGTCTTTCCACCTCCCAGAGTAAGTGGCTGGAGTGGGGGCTCTTGTGGGGACAGCTCAGGAGCTAGTCCGGTCACTTTCACTTGCAGTGTGTGTTGCCATACGGGGACATGTGTCCACCTCGTCAGAAGATCTACACCAGAATGCTGCTTGTGCTGAGCCTCTGGCACTTGTGACACCGAAAAAGGAAGTAATCCTGGCTTCCCTGCGTGGGGCATGGGAAGCCAGAAATGGTCCATGTAAACATAGCTTGATATTAAACCTTGGAAACAAAGTCAGGTGAGGTTAAACCCTGTGTCTCAAGAACAAAAAGTAATACCTTTTGTCCTCACAACTTGTCAAGGGTGGGGACTGTGTCTCAGAGCTCAGAGCCGAGCCCCAGGCCAGTGTTTTCATTTGAATGAAAAAGTGTCTGAAAAGAGAATAATAGAAGTGATCAAGGTGCTAGAAAATAGAGAATATGAGAAAAGAATTAGTCTGGTAAGGTGATGGCTGAGAGATAACTCAATTATGGATTTCAGGGAAACTAAGGAATAGGATATGAAATAAAAATGTGACACTTCTTTTTCAGTCAAGAACCAGAGAAAAGTAATTTGCAAACTTTAGGGCACATCAACTTTACTCAATAACTATAAAATAAACACTGTTTGAAGGCATTAGTTCACAAGTGTGTGTTAGGCAGTTATAGTAGAGACAAAGAAAAAAATGATGGGAAGAAGGAATAAAGGAGATGGAGGGTCTGAATGCATAAACGGGGGGACAGAAAGAGGGTAGGAAAAAGCAAAATAACAGCAAGAGCATGAAAGAAACAAAATCAGCTCTGAACTTAATTATTAGAGTTAACCCGTGGAAGCCTTATTGCAAGTAAAATGCTCACAGTATTTGGAAGGTGAACTTCAGAGTAACGTACTTATTGTCATTGTCTTTTGCAAAGTTAGTATTTCTTGGTTAACAGTGGTTTCCAGCATAGAGATGGAAGAGGTGTAGGTAAAATTCACGGGGGCAAATTTCCGAAATTCGGGCCCCTGGGCAGAGGCTAGGGCCCTTGAGCGCCGCTGCCCTGGATCTGGTGCTGATTGTGTCTCTATCCCCAAGGCCAGCAGAAGGAGGGGAGCTTTCAAGTGAGATTATATACTCTGTTTTAGAGATCGTCTTAAAATATTACCATTTATTTATACTTTTATATTTTATGTTTTATCATTTAAAACACTACTTTTTATTTGTTGATAAAATTGTACATGTTTGTTCCCAGAATTTATAAAAATAGAGGATATATCCACCTGTTAAGGATAGTTTGGGCACAGTGTTGGATCCGGACAGACTCTGCATAAGCCGGGTTCTTGAAAGATCCTCAACTTTATAATCCCACAATATCAGGCAATCTGTCACAAGCAGTCATCTAAATAATCCATTTTATCTCCCAGTGCCACCCACTTACAAAAAAAAAAGTCAGAAATAGCGAATTTCCCTTTTGCTACTTGCAAAACAACAGCTCTGAACAGGACCCAGATGCGGCTCTCCCTGATTCCTTTGATTCTTGCACACGCAGGGCTGCTTGGGTAAGCGTCCTTTCCTTTGGTGGCCACTCAATGCCTAACATTTAATAATGTGACATCTTATGTCCAGTGGCACAGCATCCCTGATTTCTATCCTGTCCGTTCTGAAAAGGCTCCCCAGGGAGAGAGCGCACAGCCTCCGTGGCAAGTCGTTGCATGACTCACACAAGCCAACCTGGCGTCAGCTGTTGGGAAAAGCGAGAGAAGCTCTCTGAGTTACACTCAACTTTGTAGTTGCACGATTTAGCTGTTGTTCATGTCACCAAGAGGTGCTCAGCACCCTTGCTGCCCAATTCATGTCTCTAATCATCTCTCTTATTCCGACCCAGATCTCCTCTACCGCGCCCGCTAGTACTTTGTCTCATGTGCCCAGTTCCGCTTTATAAGTTGTGCCCTCTCAGTTCCCCTCAGGGTAATTATTCCACACCCATTCCACCCAGTGAGTGAGTTAAGTAACTGTCAGCATTTCAAGGATCAGCGCGCAACCCAAGCGAACTGTTAGCGTTGTTTCTGCTGTCTCTCTTAAAACAAAGCATCACGCGAACCTGGTTGATTCTGCTAACAACAGGCCTAACTCACCCACACCAGTCTGTTCTTTGAAATCTCAGGAGAGGTGTCCGCTGATGTTTGTAATCTGAGCAAAGCTGGGAATTCTCCCGTAATGGGTTACTTTGATTGTTCCATGTCAGTGTGACTCTAGAGAGGGAATAAGGGACAGCAGCTCTTTGCTATTGTTTTGAGAAGTGAACCTCATTACCTCAACAAAAGTTTGGCCAAGACACTGGGTAGCCGGAAGAAAATGCCAGCTTTTTGTCTGGCACTAATGGATACTCGGGGTGGGGGGAAATCAAGAAAAGAAGATTACAGGTTTATGTCCTGCTCTGCATCCTGTCAACCACCTGGTGGGGTGGCGCCATGCTTTGTTATGTTTGTGAAGCTCTTCTTGTAGCGGAGGAGGAGGTTGGCAGAAGTTATTTTCATGGTGGAACATCTCTTCCCACGTGACAGCAGGGTTCCCGTCCCCTTGTCATGCTGAATAGCATTGCATTTAGTGACCGAGCGTGGTTGTCCATCTGTCCACGAGATCCAAGTTGAGCATTTTTTCAAAGACAGTTTTTCCATCTCTCTCAGTATTTGCCTAAATGGCCCCGTCGTCTTTACCCTGAAGAGGGTCTCCTCACCTCCTGGAGCTCTTGACTGTACCAAAGGCAGTGCTCTCACTATTGTCCCCCCCACCACGGCCTGCAGTTCCTGCTCTATTTCCTCTCCCAGTTCTCCTTAAACCCGACCTACTTACAATTTTTTCCATTGAAAGTCCCAGCCCTATTGAAGGAAAGCGACTGGTAAATCAGAAGGCTTCCGGTGTGGCTGGACCCCTAGGGTGACAAGATAGCGTCGTGTCCCAGACGTGTTCACACACCTGCTTGCACACTCTCCCCTTCTCCAGCTCTTGGCATTTTCTCTGTGTTGCTTTCAAAATGGCAACATCCTTGACCACCAGCGGCCCCAGGGCTATTTATTCCCAAACAAAAAGAACGCTTTTGCCAAGAAACAGCCCCAGAGAGACTCAGACTGACCAGCCAGACCTTCTCTCTGGGTCCCTCTGGTTCTCTTCGCATGTGCCTTGTTTTCTGACTCTTCTGCGCACTCACCACTCGGTCTCGGCCTCCCGCACCTACTTCCAGAATCCCTTTATGCTCAGGCTCTGTTTTCACAAACGTGCCTTCAGTGCGAGGAAGTCGGCAGGATCGCAGGAAGGGCTGGATGTTCAGGATCTCGGTTCAATGCATTTTCTCCCCCCACTGATCTCAGCCTCAGCCTTGGAGTAAAGGCACAGCATGGTGTTTGTCCATTGTGGCACCTGCTGTGTGTAAGGATCCTAAAGAAAGACTCTGAGATTAACTGTTATGGTAAAGAACGTTCTCGGCAAAATGTGACCCACATAAAAATTGTCAGAGTTGGAACACTAATAATTTTCTTTTGTATTTTAGCCTTTTGTTTTCAGAACGTGTTGCTTTTCAAAATAGACTGCCGAGAACAGGAAGGGGGTTTTGGGGCTGCTTCCTCGGGGGCCCTCTCTCTGTCCTGGATTCTGTAAAAAATCTCCAGGATTAGAGATTCTGAATCTTCCTTGATTATGTATTCTGCTCTGTAAGCAACCTTCCTGTCTAGGGGGTTCTCTGTTTTTTTACTAAAGTCCTTTGGCTTCAGTCTAAACCCCTTCTCTCTGTCCCACTCTAAAGAAATTAAATGTTGAATGTCTTCTCTATAAAATACTTCAATGCATGTGAAAACATTTCCCTGGCCCCCACCTGCCCATCTCTGGATATTAAAGACAGATGTAGGTCTTATTTGGTCGGAAGACGCAACCAACCGACATAAAATGACCATTCTCTCTTTCTTTGCTTGTTTCAAACTTGGCTGCTAAAATGACCCTTTGCCAATCGTTGCCCTGTCTTCACGGTCCTCAAGTAATCTAACTACTAATGTAATTCCACACCTCAATTCACTGGTGAGCGCTAATGTGGCTCCTGGGACTGATTTCTTTCCTAACATCTTTATTTGAGAACAGCCTTAGATTTAAAGTCACAAAGATCGAACAGAATTCCTGCGTATCCCCTACTCATTTTTCCCTGCTGTTACTAAGGAACCAATATTGATACATTATTATTAACTAAAGCCTGTACTTCATTCGAATTTCCTTAGTTTTCACCTCACGCCCTTTGTTCCAGGACCGCATTGGGACGTCACAGTTCCTTTCGTCATTACGCCTCTCTAGGCTTGTCGAGTCGGTGACGGTGCCCAGACGTCCCTTGCTTTGGTGATCTTGGCAGTTGAACCCTAGTGAGATATTCTGCAGCGTGTCCTTCAATACTGGACTGTCTAATCTCTTTTCATGGCCAGACTGGGTGTGTGGGTTTGGGGGAGGAAAACCACAGAAATGAAGTGCCGTTCTCATCACCGCGTGTCAAGGGTAACTCCCATCGCTGTGACTTAGCACCAGTGACATGCAGGGATTGATTTTTCTGCCTCCCATTCTTGCCGTCCTCCCTAGACAATTCCTTCTGAATTGGGGATCGACTTCCCATTTTCCCACCACAAATTGCTTTTGTCTATCTTTCTAATGACTATTTTTTTTTAACATTACCAGTGTTATCTATTATAAGCACAATGTTTGGACAAGTCGAATAGCTGCTAAAAAATCGTCGTCCACCTTAAACAATTACGTAGCTGATAGGGATTAAAATCGTGTGGGCCCGGGGGCTCTGTGTGCCGGGGGCCGCATTTCCTTCCCTGAGCCATGGTTCGAGCCTGCAGCCATCTCTTCCCTGCTGCATGCCCTGCACCGTCCCTGGTACATGCACACGACCACACGAATTTCAGACAAAGCCATGCTAAGAATAAAGGAGCTATCTGAATTCTGTTCACTGACAACCGTCTTATTTCAACCCCTTTTCATTAGGTTCTCACGTGCAGTGTTGACTCGGGACCCCAGGAGTGACACTGGCTTCCTGAGCAGTGTGTTTAGAGCAGTGTTTTGCAGTTTTGCCACACATCAGCTGTGTTCAGTTGGGGAGCTTTAAAAACACTGATACTGGAAAGAAAAATAAATAGAGGACGGACTCTGGGCCCCACTCCCAGAGAGGTCCATTTAATCGTCCCAAAGCAGTCAGATCAGAGGTTGAGAACCGCTCTTCTAAAGCGTCGGCCTGTGTTAGATCCAGCGACCGAGTCTGTGGTCAGACTCTCGGGGAGGTGGTCAGACTGCTGCGCTTTTTAACACTCCTCAGGCGACTTCAGCAAATTGCCAAGGTTGGCGCAGAGCCCCCCGACTCCCTCTTTCGTTTCTGTAGCCCTTTGTATTGGGGAAATCTCTTGTTGTTATTTGGCCAGCGCTTCTGTTCCCAGAAGCTTGGGCTTCCCACGACTTTCCGTTGTATGGACAGTAGTAACGCCAGGCACGGAGATGTCTTTGATTCTGCGTTCGCTTCACGACAGCAGGGGGCTTCTGCTGCTGCACGTCTGTGAGTTAGCCAGACCACCTCCCAAACCCGATGAAAAATAGAAACACTCCCCTTGCCCTTTCCAAGCCGAAGAAGTGAGAAGAGCACACAGAATCAGTGTCTCTCTCAGCACAGAAGGCTGATGGCCACACCAGTGGAATGAAAGGGGAAGTGTTCACAAGTCAACCACACCGTTGACAATAAAGGCGGAAACGGTCCCGGTGTGTCCGTGCATCCTCCTGGTTCATGGTTGTGAGCCATACGTGGAGACCTTTGTGCGTCACCTGCCACACCGCAACGTTTTCTAGGGGAGGGAGTGTCCCACACTGGCGCTCACTGTCATGGGCTTCTTCTGTCTTCATGGCAGATGAACCACAACATGCATCCCGCACACCCAGCTGTTTGTTTTTCTGCCCCCACACAAATGAGAACAACATGTCCCTAGCCAGGACCTCACGAGACATTGTCCTGTTTCAGCTCTGCTTCTGTCAATCCATTAAGCTAGAATTTTTCCTGTCATAATTGCATCTGATTATTTTTAATTAAAACTCCACGCGTGGTAATTCCTCTCCTGCTCCGGCATTTACAAGTCTCAAATATTTGTAGACTGTTATCAGGCAGCTTCTCGTCAGCCGTTTGCTTAGCCTGGCTCTGCATGTTCCATTCCTCCAATCGTCTCTCCGAGGTTAGGCTCTCTGCGCCGTCGTCAATTACTGGCCTGAATACTGGTCATGTTTTCAAACTGACTCTCATTCTGTGGCTTCGCTCTTGTCACCCTGCTTCCTTGGTTGGCGGTAGTTTCCAAACTCGTTGTCATTGGTCAAGTTCGGGGTCATGCTGTGCACCAAGAACACTGAATCACCACTGGTGGCATATCTGGTCCATACTCTGGATTTGTTTGGATCTTATCTAATTGACACCACTTCTGCTGTTGTATAAACTTTTACCACTTTTTAAAGTAACTCCCAAATATATTTTTACACTGTTTTCAATTTCACAGCTACTCATGTTTTGTAGGAATAAACATGCCAAGTGATCATTTTACGATGATTCAGTTTTGTTCGTTGTCAGTGTTAGTTATACTCTATTGTAATTTACAAACTGACTGAAATTTATTGCAGTAAAGGAAGAATTGCGTGGCAGGTTTCCGTGCCCAGGGTGTCCACCGGCCCACTCGTGGGAGTCCTCTGGAAGCCATGCTGTTACCTGCAGCGGGATGCTGGTAATCATGGTTCTGTACAGACTAGCACCTGGAGCCCTCTGGCTCCGTCTCCACGTGGACGCACTGAGCGCTGCTGCCGTTGGGGATCAGCCACGGGGCCAGGCCAGGCCAGGCCAGGCTGACCAGTGCGCTTCCCGTGTTCCTTTGCTTTTAGCACAGTTTACGTACCAATACGTGGGGTTTAGTCCCCTTTTAAAACACTGTTACTCTTTTCCCCCCTTTCCTCTCATTGAGTATCCTTCCATAGCTTCTAAACTGTGGTCATTTTTTGCTTCTTTTAATTCATAGGACGTTTCCCATACCTCTCCCTTAGTCCAGAAGGCATGTAGATGTATTTGGCTTTGAAGGCGGGCATGTATGGGGCAAATTAGGCAAGTTGCTGTGTTTCCACAAGAAAATTATTTAGCCTTTCTGAGCTGGATAGGTTTTCTTACCTGTTAAATATTGGGGCACTGTAACCATGGAGCAAAGTGATGGACTTGGGGTTCTTAGCAGGATGTGGTGCACAGTGGGCACTCAGTGTGGGGTGGCCAGCATCACTACTAGGACTCTTATCACTGGAGCGCTCACCCCATCCCTGGTCCTGGGTCTTCACCGTCTCCTGCCCCTTTAGGCTTCTCCTTTAGCCCAAATCTGTGGCTGCTTTTAAAACTCTGTGAACATCTGTGCTCCTGAACATTTCCAGTAAATTACAGCTGTCATTCTGCCAGAGTTCCGAAATGTATCCAAGGTCATGGCCATGTGTCTGAGACTGGGTCTGCATCTGAGGTTACTGTCTGCAAGTTTCCCATCTGAGAAGCCAAAGTTGAATCTTAAAAGGATCCCTTTGTGTTCCAAAATGCACGCCAGAACCAAACACAATTCCTTGCTGTCAATCAGCCGGCCATCCCTAGTGTTCATTGTCCTGTACTGAGCACTGAATAGAAAGCATTACCCCACTGCCCTCAGCCAGGAGGCGATTACCAATTGTGACGCTACAGAAGGTTAGTGCTGTGGGCACTCCAGCGAAATTATGGAGTTCAGAGTATCTGCCCGGAAAGAATTGTGTGGACGTTTCTTTGAAAATGCCAACGTTTGTACCATAAGGGAAATATTTTATTAAAATATGATAATGTCATGGACGCTTAAGTGTGGTGGCTGGGAGCTGCCAGCTGAATAATTGTATCTTAAAACCAGAAATTGGTAACAGGAAGGAGAAACAGGAGTGAAAATCTCCAGGGAAAGGGAGAGGCAGACGTGGGAACACAAGAGACACCCTAACGTGTCACGCTGAAATGGCAGCGCCCGCCTGAGGAGACGGGGAATGCAGAGTTACCCGAGGCCACGCCTGAGCCCGGTGAGGACGGTGAGGACAGGTGGCTGCCTGGGCAGCAGGACAGGAACCAGAAATCCGAGGGGACTGATTGGGCTGCCAGCCAGCAGAGCCTCTTCCAAGGAGAAGCCATGAAAAGGTTACGCCTGAAGGCGCTGATTGTGCTATTGATCCAGGTCCTTATCCAGAGAAGCCCCCAGCTAGTGGGGTGCTTTAACACTTCAGATGAGCCCACTAACCCAGGCGAATTCTGACTTCCTGAACTTCCTGCTAGAAAGAGTGTGTCTTTAAATTTCTTCACCCTGAAAACTAAGTTTAGGCATGGCGCAAAACTCAGAGGGCAGGAGAGATGAATCCGTGAGGAAAACAGAAGGAGGCCAGAGGGCTGCCCTAGGTTTAGTGGCAGAAATCTCCAGCACTCTGTGGGACTGGATTTAGAAAAATGTTCTGAACGTGAACTGAATCTGCTCTTTCAGACGGCTTCGTTATTAATCAGCAGTATATAAAGATGCCGTCCTGATGGCCAACCCCAGGAAAGTGGAATGTGGGGGGGGAGGGGGGAGAGTAGTGTGTGTGAACATGTATGTGAGCGTCAGTCTGGGGGGCGCCATGGTGATGGGAATGGCACTCAGCACTTAGACTGCGTTTCATACTTCCAAGGACCTTCATAATCATTCATTCTTAATCCCTCATTCTTGCCTCAAGCTGCAGTGACAGGCCAGCCATTATTCTGTTTTACAGAGCATGATCATAGAACACGGAAGTTGGGCTAGGTGCCCAAGGTCAAAATGACTCAGTGACAAAATCCAGACTCGAGCTGATCGTTCCCAGAATGCAGATCATGGCGTCTGGGGAGACGACATGATCGCACATTACTGGTGTGCCTCTGTTTCCCCCAGAGGCAATGCCGTTCTTCAGCCAACCTCCCAGGCACAGCAGCAAGATGGATGTGACACTGCATCCTTCGTGTGACTGGCATTGAGTGCACTTTAAAGGGGGGACAGAGGGGACAGGGATCTGGGCATTTCACTCACTTTAAGAACCTGAAGTATAAAAGCTGTGCCCCTCCTTTCCCCCAGGATCTATTTTGGAGCCAAATTTTCCAGTCATATATTTAAGGAAAGGTTCTCTTTTACTTTACTAACCTAATTTCAATACTGCAGTTATATCTAGCATTATAAATTATGCAACAAAACTACAAAAGGCCTTCTTCATTATGAGGTCCATGTCTATATTAGGTATAAGTCTCCAGGACACAAGGTTGCTTATTAACAGCAGTTAGTTCTGCATACGACCATGTTTGAGCTCTGGTTGTTGAATCCTGGGTAGTCAGCCGGAGTTCTTAACTAATAACATAATCCAGTTTTTAGGAAGGGAAGAATAATGAGGGCTGTCCTCTAAGACTCATGGAAACCTGCGTGTCTTTCTAGAAACCGAGAGTATCTGATCAGATTCTTCACGGAAGCAAAAAACTCCTGTAAATGTCAGAAAGATGGTACGTGCTGGAAACCCCCTTTGTCCAATTCATCTAAAGAAGCTACTATTTGTAGGTGACTTTTCAGCAAGTCTGTCAAAAGCTTCCCGCTCCAGATAAAAATTCAATAACCTTTCACTGCAGATGTGCCACAATTATCACTCATTTAAAACCAGGCCCTCTAATAGAGTATTTTATCACACTGGACAGTCTCTGCATTGTTCATTATTTAGTGTTTGCTAAGCCGATGGCACTGCCACGGCACCTCCCTTATCTCTGCTTCCTCAGAATTGGATTTTATATTTCCAGCCCAGTCAGATATGACAAGTCATTTTCTTCCCTCTTGTCTTTTAAAGAAACGCAAACTTGATTTCTTTTTTTTTTTCCCCCACAATCACCACTTCAAGATTAAAGTTTATTAGAAATGTCTGTATTCCCCAGCTCTGGGACCTGCACCGGGGGACTAGTGCATTTTAATTGCAGTCGGGGTTTTCCTGTCTTCTTTTTCATTCTTTTTTGTTTCCAGTCCATGTGTATTCTTTACGTCTTTGGAACCTCGTTCTCCGAAAACACAGAGCATCTGGCAAAGGTGAGGTGTTCTGAAGCCTGATGCGGTTAGAAGACAGGAGGGGCTGTTATCGGAGTTATTATATTACAGAGCCTCAGTAAAGATGATGATAAGCTAGGTAACTGGGCATAAAAATTGTCTTCATATGAGAAACTTCCTGAAAGGAAAATGATAAAGTCATTAGCCCGACAGACAGCTGGGGGAGAAATGCCAGTTCAGACAATAGCTCTTCCTGTATTTAGATTGTTACTGAGAATTGTAACGATGTAAGTCATTAAAAATCTCAGGCACCTGTGGTTGCAAGTGAATTATTTTTTAAAAATACACTTTATGCAAGCTTTGGAACTGAGCTATAATACACACTTCTAGGTATTTACCTTTCATTCCAGGTTTTACCTTGGGCGCTCTTTTAGTATAGTGCTGTTTTCGAATTAAAACCCAGTCCCTTCTCTTAATGATGAGAAATCCCTGGGAGAGGTAGGCGAGGCAGCCTGCAGGGCTCAGAATGAAACGGCCACACATCTGCCCCCTTCACAGGAAGCTCTCTCCTTGGGCCTCTGGAGGACCTGCCCACTTTCTCCAGGACGGTCTCTTGCACAACTTTTAGGGAAATACAGAGCGTCACTCAGGACTGTGATGACAAGATTTGGACTTCTTATGGGGTATATCAGGAAACTAAGAATCACAGTATGGAGAGAAATTCTCACCGAACTACTGATCTTAAGATGCGTAGATTATCGTCATGAGCATCGAACAGAAATAACATCAGAGTCTTTATGCAGTACGCTAACTATGAAGGCCGTCCTTGAGGGTTGCCTTTATGAAGGAAAACATTTGTTCGACTTTTACCCAGAGAGAGGTGTGCAGAACTGCTTGTGAAAGAGAGTGTGACAAAAATCCACCTGTATTATTTGTTTAAAGGGACCACAAGTCCAATTAACACGTTTGTTCAAGCTGACAGCTTTGGGCTTTTCACAGAAATCCTGCAAGTGTGCTAGAGTGACGCCCCCACCAAGGAGTTTGGCATGTGCTGCTGTATCTGCCTCCCTCCTGGAAGCAGAGCCTGGGCCACCGCAGACAGATGGCTGCCACCAGCGGCCGGAAACGCCTCCCACCACCTCCTGTTCCCTCGGACAAGTGCGAGAGGGGCCTTCCTCCCACGCGGTGTACGGACTCTCTCCCTGACCTGACCCTGCCCGTGGAATGCTGAGGCAAGACCAACGTCTTATGTGACACTCCTGGCTTTTCTGTCCCTTAGCACCCGCATAGCTCAATAGTGGTCATGGGCTGGCCTTGGAGAAGGCACTTACCCCCATGATGGTGTCATCTGAATTACAAACCCCTTGTAGGATTTGCTTGGAGGATCAAATCAACTATGTATGCCCAATAGGTAATATGGTGGCAGGAGCATCCAACCATTTGGCATCTCTGCACCACACCGGGAGAAGAGTTGTCTTGGGCCACGCATTAACCACATTGCAACACATAATCACAAAAACATCTCATAATGTTTTAAGTAAATGTACGATTCTGTGTTTGGCCGAATTCACAGCCATGCTGAGCCATGTGAAGCCCTCGGGCCACAGGTTGGACAGCCCTGGCAGAGCCAACAGTGATCCCTCGATAAATGGTAATTTTTTTTCTCCTGTTCCTTCTCCTTTTTAAAGCTCCTTACCTCATTCTTAGCCATCCTAAGACTCTTTTCCTCCTGACTCGCTTTATTTCACTGCCAACATTTGCCCACAGCAGTATTCAATGTGAAATGCCCCGGCCTGCCTCCTGTTGATAGCTGCGCCATTCTGCTTAATTTAATTTTCACCGGCAAGGGATCTTTGGTATATTACATTTGAAATTAGACTTCCAGCACTTACGTTTAACAGCCTTCCAAAATCCATGAGGCCTTTGAACTCAGGTGCAGGGAGAGGTTGTATTGTTTGAGGCCACCATGAGTGGAACTCAAGGTTAAACCTCCAGCTCTCATTAAAGGACTTCTCTGTAAACTTGCACTCCACCGTAGCAGGGGGTGTGGAAGTGAAGAAGCCGCTACATTGTGGTTCGAGTGAAAGCTGTAACAAAAATGATGGACCACCCAACTCCACCGCCGCTGGTCGCTCTGGAGCTCCCGGGCCTTTTAACATCAAGGGGTTCTGGCTGTATTGATTCAGGCTGATGGACCATCTGTAGTTAAGACTTACCCAAGCTTCATCCAGGCCTAGTCCACCAGGGTAGCCTTCTCTACTGCCTCTGGGGTAATAAAGCTACTTACTACCTCCTTTTCTATTTAATGTCTCGAAATCCTGTGAGTGCTTGTATAGATGATGTCTCTCTTTTTTTATAAAGTATTTTTTAATCTATTTATTCACTTTTAGATAGAGAAGAAGGGGAACAGAGAGGGAGAGAAACATCAATGTGTGGTTGCTTCTCGAGCTACCCACACTGGGGAGCTGGCCCGCAGCCTCGGCACGTGCCCTGACTGGGAGTCGAACCGCTGACCCTTTCGTTCACAGGCCGGCATTCAATCCACTGAGCCACACAAGCCAGGGCTAGATGGTATCTCTTGATGAGTGTTCAGGGGGTTCTGGAGGTCCTAATTCTGCTAGGAAGTTAGTGTTAGCTAGAAATGGAAACTAGTATTTCTTTTCTTCTTTTTAAACTCTTTTAACCATTTTTAAGTGTACAGTTCCGTGGCATTAAGCACATTCGCGTTGTTGTGCAACCATCACCGTTATCCATCTGCAGAACTTTTTCATCTTCCCCAGCTGAAACTTCACACGGATTAGACGCTACCTTCTCATTCCTCCTCCCCCAGCCCCTGGCAACCTCCATTCCGCTTCCTGTCTCTGGATTTCACCATTCTAGAGACCTCCTGCCAGTGGAATAATATAGTATCTATCCTTTTGTGACTGACTTACTCATTTAGCATGATGCCCTCATCCATGTTGTAGCACATGTCAGAATTTCCTTCCTTTTCGAGGCTAAACTGTGTGGATATGGCACATTTTGTTCGTTCATTCCTCAGAAGACACTCACGCTTTTTAGACCTTGTGGATAACACTGTTATGAACATAGGTGCGCAAAGATCCCTTCTTCGAGTCCCCACTTTAAGTACTTTTGGATATATACCCAGATGTAGAATTATAAAAATTGGTATTCTGAGACCAGATGTCCTGCACATGTATTTCTGCTTCACACCTCCCAGCCCCCTGACGGCTTGTGTAGATGGTGTCTTCTGATGAGACATCCAGCATCATCTCAGGCATGCTGATCGTAATAGGGATAATATGACCTACCAGGCCCTTTCCATCGTTTCATCTAGTCTTGATGGCCGGTGAGGTCCATGTTCTGGCCGTAACTGTGGGGTGACCTCCGGGCTGCGCTCGTCACCGTCACACTCGGTCACCTTCAAGTGAACCATTATTTCCCACCACCTCGTGAAATGGGAATCAGAGTAGCCCAGCGTGTTGAGATAGAACCGACACGCCCCACCGTGTCAGTTTAAGATGAACAACATGTGATGATCGGACACACACAGATGCTGCAAGGCATTCACCACAATAAGGTTAACACGCTGCGCAGTGGATCCCCAGGACTTACCGTGTTTTCAGACTACAAGATGCACTTTCTCTTTCTCCCCTGCCCCCCCCAACAAATTTGGGAGGAAAAGGAGGGTGCGTCTCATAGTCCGAATGTAGCTTACCTGGCTCGCTGTGGCGGGGAGGGGGGCAGGGGTGGAGCGGGGTCGCCACTGTAGGAAGCCAGCGGTGGCAGGAGTGAGGCGGTGCATCTTATAGTCTGAAAACGATGGTATTCCTCCTACAAGGACAAGTCTGTACCCTTCCTCCAGTGCCCGGCAAACACTGTTCTACTCTACCTCTGTGAATTTGGCTTTTTGAAATTACACACATCAGTGAAATCACACAGTATTTTTCTTTCTTTGTCTGACTTTTTTCCTCTTAATGTAATGCCCTCAGGGTTCATCCATGTTGGCAGGATGTTCTTCGTTTTGTGATGGCTGAATAATTTCTGTGTTCGTGTGGGTCCCGCCACATCTCCCGTGTGCATCCGCAGGTGCGCACTGAGGCTGCTCCTGTGTCGCGGCTGCCGTATGTGAGTCATGCTGCAGGGGACGTGGGTGTGCACACACCTCTTCCAAACACCAATTTCATTCCCTTTAGACAAGTGCCCAGGGTGAGATCGCCAGATCACGCGGTGGCTCTATTTTTAATTTTTTGTGAACCCCCCATAGTGGCTGTTTCAATTTATATCCCCATCACCACGGTGCACAGCTCCCTTTAGCACTTGTTATTTTTTATCTTTTTGATAACAGCCATTCTAAGAGGTGTAAAGTGGTATCTCATCGTGGTTTTGAGTTGTATTTACTTGATGGTCAGTGATGTCGAGCATCTTTTCATGTACATTTTGGCTGTTTGTTTGTGTTCTTTGGAAAAATAGGTTTCAGATCCTGTGTCTTTTTTAAATGGATTACTTGGTTTTTTAGCTGTTGAGTGGTGTGTTTTAGCTGTTGAGTTCTGATGGCGCTTACACATTTTGGATATAGTCCTTTAACAGATACAAGACTTGCAAATATTGCCTTGCTTCCACAGGCCGCCTCTTCATTGTGATTGTTTCTTTTGTTGTGCATAAAGTTTGTAATCTAAAGTGATCCCACTTTTGTTTTTTTTCTTTTATTGTTCATGCTTTTGGTGCCATATCCAACAAACATCGCCAACATCTATGTCTTGAAGCTAGCCCTGTGTTTTCCTCTAGGAGCTCTATGGTTTTAGGTTTCAGGCTTAAGTCTTGATTCTGAGTTAATTTTGTGCATGGTATAAGATGGAGTCCAGTTCTTCCCACTGCATGCGGAAGTGCACTCTTCCCCACACCGTTTATTGATGAGACTGTCCGTTCCCCAGAGAATATTCTTGGCTCCCTTGTCAAATATTATTTGGCCGTTTATGCACGGGTGTATTTCTGGGCTCTCGATTCAGTTCCGTTGGTGTGTGGGTCTGTTTTTACGCCGGTGCCGCGGCTGTGTTGATCACTACAGCTTTGTAGGATCGCTTGAAGTCAGGAAGTGTGGTGCCACCAGCGTTGCTCTTTCTTAAGACAGCTTTTCTACGTAAGGTCTTTTGTTGTTCCATACAAACTTTAGAATGTTTTTTCTTTTTTTAAGATTTTATTTATTTATTTTTAGAGAGAAAGGGAGAGAGGGAAATATCAGCATATGAGAAACATCAGTTGGTTGCCTCTCACTTGCCCCCACCCGGGGACCTGGCCTGCAACCCAGGCAGGCCTGTGCCCTGAGAATCGAACCTGCAACCCTTCTGTTTGCGGGACAATGCCCAACCGAGCCACTCCAGTCAGAGCTCCAGCCTGGGTTCTTTCTGTTTCTGTGAAAGATGCCGTTGGAATTTGGAGTGGGATTGTATTGAATCTTTAGATGGCTTTGGGTATTACGGACATTTGGACAATATTAATTCTTCTGATCCATAAACAGAGTATCTTTCCATTTATTTACGTCTTCTTCAGTTTCTTTTATCAATGTCCTATAGTTTTCAGTGAATAGATCTTTTACTTCCTTGGCTAAATGTATTCCTAAGTATTTTATTGTCTTCGATGCTATTGTAAATGGGATTGTTTATTTCGTTTTCAGATAATTTCTGTTAGTGTATAGAAATGCAATTGATTAATTTATGTTGATTTTGTATCCTGAATTGATTTGTTAGTTCTAACAGTTTGTTTGCTGAAGTCTTCAGGGTTTCCTATCACAAGGTCATGTCAACTGTAAACAGACAGTTTCCGTTCTTCCCTTCCAATCTGAGCATTTTCTTCCTCTCCCTGGCCTGACGGCTCTGACCAGGGCTTCCAATGGTGCTGTGTGTACAGCAGGGGGAGCAAGGGCAGCCGAGCCAGCCGTGCCCCTGATACCAGTGGGAAGCTTCCAGCCCCTCGTCTTTGCATATGACATAAGCCGTGGGCTGAAAGCAGTGTTAAGGCCCTAGATATTGTCCGCCTTACATTCCTGAGGAATTTAGAATTTACAGTTAAGATTCAAGATTACTGTTTGTTCTCCAGATCAGATATTTTCAATATAGGTTTCATGCCCTCAAGGTATGTAAAAAGCAGTATGTTGGGGCATGTGAGAATATATGAGACCATACACTCATACTTTTTAAAATTAAAACAAGGTATTTTAAAATTAAAACGGGATGGCACGGAAGGCCTAAACTGACATTATAAGCAAGAACAAACAATGAGAAAGTGGCTGAGCTGACATTTTTCTTGTTCCTGGTAGTGCTCTTCACCAGTCACATTATGTTATCTCATCAGTAATAACAGTCTAATGAGATATGCCTGGAAATTGGCAAAGGAACTTGAACTTGTCAGGACTATTATTTGGAATATGGATTTATGTCCACTGCCATCAATGTGAACTTTGCCCTAAGTGTTTATGAGCCTTGACATAATGTCTCACATGAGTTTGAAGTCACCGTGATTAGGAAGATGTTTAAGGACATTATCTGTTCCATCTTCAGCTCATTCTTCATTAATTTTTAGTTATATTCTAGTACCACAATGGGTGTGTATGATTTATGAATAACTAAATGTGTATGCACTGTGATCTGGCTCTAGAGGCTGTTTTACTGATGGGCTGCTGAATCGGAGGGGCTCAGAGACCCTGCTCCACACAGTGCTGCCTCCCGATGGGGCTGTGAGGGGCTGGGACCACCCTGCCCTTGCTTTTTTTGTGTTCCTGTGTCTTTCCAGTGTGTGTTCAACGAGCGCTGTGAATTTCAACTAAAACTGTTGAAAATGATTAGGGCTTGAGCAGCCCCCAGATGCTTTATACATAACCTAAGTGGTAAAGAACAGAGTGATTCAAATAGGACTTTCTGGAAGAAAATCAGAAACTAACAACCGTTCCCACAGAGTGAGGTTTGGGAGGAAGGGAGGGGAGCCATCCCCGAGCCTAAGGGGAGAAATATTGCAGAAATGCATTCAAAAGCATCCTTGAAATAGACATGTTTATCGTAGAAGAGCTCCGTCCCCCTGTAACAAAGGAGAGGGCCCAACAGCTCGTTGAAGCTCCCACAGTCATCATGGTAAGGGATTCTGGGAGCGGCTTGTACGGGAGCAGTAGACCATGCTTGTCTCACCCACCCTTTTGTCATCACAGCTATCCGACCTTCTCTTCCGTGTTCCATAACATAGAAAAAAACAAAAAACCTTTAAACCTTTTGTCTCAACCAAGTTACAGTACCTTTGACAAATTAAAGCGTTTTGAAATTATTCTTCCCCTGTGGAATCTCTTCCGTCGATTTTAATCCTTGCAAAGTGAAGCATGTCATGGCCAAAGAAGGTGCTGCTGGAGTGGGCAGAGACTTCTGTCTCAGCTACCTTGCACCGAGTCAGAAACAACCCCGAATGTTTCCCGCAGTTCAGCGGGAGAGCTGGGCCGTTTTCCTGGCCTCACCAGACTCACTCAGGCAGCCGTGTTCAGCCGGTATCATCTGGGAAAGCTGGGCCTGTCTCTCCGTGTGGTCTTTCATCCTGGACAGCTGTAGTGCTCAGAGATCGCAGGGAAGTTCCCAGGATGCACAGCAGACACTCACATCCCTAAGGCCCAGACTCTGGAACCCACACAGACATAACTTCAGCCGTAGTATCAGTCAGTGCAAGCCATAGGCCAGTCCAGAATCAAGACGTGGGGGGAAGACTTTACCTTTTATTGAAAAGAATTGTGGCCATATTTACTGTAGCACACTTGTTGAATTGTGAGGAAAAAATGCCAGAAAAGATATATCACTTATTTATAATTAATTATTTAGGACTAGACAGAGACCCTGCTTTCTCTTCATTTCCTTATAAAAACACTGTATTTTTCCAATGGGTACCACACGTGATTTTTCTGTCAGTACAAAGGCTATATTTAAGCACTAAAATGCACAATTACGATGATGCCTCACTGGCATACTCAGAGTTGGGTTTTTATATTCATGACTTAAAATTAACTGAATTAAGTTTTTCAATGCAGGTATATTTCCCTAAAGTCAGAGTTTTTCTTCCCTTCTTCATTAGGGATTAACGTGTAACATGTCCCACTGAGTTCATTGTTCATATGAATTTTTTCCAGTTAGATGACTCACACATAAGTGGTTTTATTTTTAAAAAAAGAATAACTGTAGACTGTTAAATGTCTGGAAGGCGAACAGAATACGGACACTTCATTAATGACACATAGAGTGGGATTTTAAAAATAAGAAATAAATACGCATTAATTAAAAACATCTACCATAATTTTAAAGTAATTTTAATAGGTATAGTCTTCAGCCTTCGGTAAAATCCTATTGGCAAAATATAACTTAGTCTAAGAAGAATTTTCCTTATAAGCATCTAAGAGTTGAAGCCATTCTGGTCTTTAGATTAACTTTAGATTCTTAAGTGCTAATATGGTATTTTCTGTGTCCACTATTGAGGCAATGGATTATTCTGTGATTTCTGTTGCACACCCGTCCTTTACTAAGAGTCACTTCTTAGGCTTTAATGCGCCTTCATGCAACCACAAAAAGACTTCATTATCATGGAGCATCTGTTAACTTGAGCAGCACCATTGGAAACATCTAAACAGTTGAGAAATGCATCCCGGGAACATCCTGCAAAGGGCTAGAAAGCAAGAAGAGTGAAGATAACTGTGTAGCTTGAATTCATTAGGAGTCAATTACCCATGTTGCAAGTCACTTAATTTTGTAGTTTCCACACTGAATTAGCCATGTGAATTACTTCACAGCCCAGCCACCACCGCCAGATCAGCCAGCGCTGAGACTCCTTCCCCTCATCCTACCCCACAGCAGCTTAGATGGTAAAACGAAGCAGCAGGTAGCAGTCACAGCTGACTAGGGTGTGCTGCACAGGGCCTGGTGAGTACTTCATGTTGAGACAGCTGTGGACACGGCCAGTCTAATTACTAGTATCAGTAGTAAAACCAGTCCCAGGTACTCAGTAAATGCTTCATCAAATTGAATTAAATTAACTGAGTGCTTCCAATGAGGTCCTGAGATCTGCTAGTCTTCTTCCATCTGCTGAATAGGTTGGTAAATCTGTGTCTACAATGAGCCAACCCTTTCTCTTTTTTCTGCCGATAGTACGGTTTCCCTTTTTCTCTCTCCCTCCAAGCACTGATAATAACAGTTCTACAGCACAGGAAGATTCCTCCCAAGTGATCCATTATCTCTCCCAAGCCTTTCTCCTAGGATTCCACAGTACAATTGCCTTTGGATCGCCACAGTGTTCATCCATTATCTTCTTTACTTAAAGCAATATGTTTAATTGTATGCCTATTTTAGTCCTTGTTAAATGTGGATTTTTTCTACCGATAATATTCTTTCTGATCTTTACTTTCACTTATCTTTCTTTTCCTTAAACATTTTTTTATTTCAGCACCTGTTTTGGAATAAATATTTACTTACTGACTGATGAATATGTTGTGTTCCAAAATTCTTTTTCAAGTTGACTGCTGGAAGTTCTGAATGTATTTCTTCCATAGAAACATTGTTATATCTGGTTACGGGATGTGGGACTGATTTTTAATCTCTTATGAGTCTTAATTTCCTCATCTATAAATTAGGTATAGTCATGCCTATTTCTTATAGTCACTGTGACGGTCTGCTAATTTCACTTCCTAAATATTTTGATACCTGTCATTTCTTCTTCAGTCCTGCCCTAATTTGTGCCTTTATGATTTCTGACCTGAATTATCTCAGTAGCCTCCTACTGATTGGCCTACTTCCATTCTCCTTTCCTCCTGTGGTCCAGTGGCTGGCCCTACCCAAGTGATCTATCTAAATGCACCAGCTAACTTGATACAGTGGTTTCTTCACATCATCCTGTAGGAGATTTCCAAGATCCCCACCCTGACAGAAAAAGGTCTTCACAGTCTAAAGATCTGGTTTCATGGACATTGAACTGTCCTTAGTTCTCCTGCAATGTCATGCCATTTGTCACCTCCCTGCCTCTGTTTAGGCTGTGTCCTTGGGGTCTGATACCTTTTCTCCTACCTTTTCCCGCTCCCCTTCACCTTGTTAATTCCTGTTCCTCCTTTAAAATGCAGCTTTAGCACTAGCAGTTCAAGAAACTTATTTGGACTCTCTCCAGTTGAATTAAGCAACCTTTATCTGACCTTTTGTAATACCCAAGAGCTATCTCTAGAATTTTACATGCTATTCAGGGTCCAGCAGAAGTAACGCCTGCTTGCGTGTGGTTGGGAGGGTAATAGTATGGGTGCAATAATTTATAGTTTAAATTTGAACATGTCACCTAAAGTGTCATGTGGTATGCTTGAGCGTGATATTGTTATGTTGCAGAATTACATGCATATGATTTTATAGTAAAAGGGTTTGTAATAAAGAGGGGTGTTATTTGTGCCGGGCCCTGTATTATACCATTTATCTATTTCTGCATCTGCCTTTCTGATTAGACTAAAAGTGCCTTGAAAGTATGGACTTAGTCTCTTTCCTCTTTACACCACCAATATGGCACATAGATGGGGCTGAAAAGATGTGGATTTTATTAATTAGCAAATAAATGGACGAACTAATCAACTTTAACCTCCATTAAAGCTATTATGTCAGTGGCAAATATACCATATTTTGTCATGTATGATGTGCACTTTTTGCCCAAATTTTTGAGGGAAAAATAAGGATGTGCATTATACATGGGTAGCAATAATTCCGTATTTATATAAATGTTTTTAATTATTTATGTTTACATGTTAAAAGCGTAACTCTAGGATGCAATAATGATACCCATATGTTCAAAAATAAATGCTAAAATTCCTTTATAATACAAAAACAAGTATCTAAATATAAGTAAATAAGTAATTGAGTTAAAAGTTTAAAACAAAAGATTTTTTCCCTGAAAGTTTGGACCAAAAATGTTGGTGCTCACTACACATGGCAAAATACAGATATTTTTACCTGAATGACTGTGAGAACACAGGCCTCAGAGCAGATGTTCCTCCCTACCCACCACCCCTACAATCCCGATGGCTCCAGGGTTTGCCTCGCTAGCCTTTCCTTACCATGAGATTGCACCTAAGAGAATGTGATGGGGACCACAGCCAGCGCTGTAATGTAAACAAGGACAGCCTGTCTTCCTGTGGCACAGACCCAGTCAACAGTTTTGAGAGCCAAATCGGAATGCTGTAGTTTGACTAAAGGAGAAGCTATGAATAGGGTCACAATCCTTCTCAAAAGATAATTCTAGGTTCACTCTAACAGATTAACAGATTGTTGATTTAGACCCCCCCTCCCAAATTCTTTGCCATAGGACAGTGGTTTTGAGACAGTTTAGGGGACAGTCCTAGGCCTTCTACCTTTCCTGCCGACCAGAGCCCCTTCTGCACTCTGTGCTATGAATCCTTCATGTCCACAGAGTCAGGGGCTGTGAAAAATCACTCAAAGCTGCCAGCTTCATCTTTTATGTTGTTCCTGGAAGGTTTCTTCCCAAGATACTGAGGTGGGAGAGATAACAATGATCAATTATGATGCCGAAGCCTGCCTATAACTTGCCCAGAATATGACTTTCAAATCCAAGAAAGCCAGTTTCTGAACCAGCACTAGGGACACCACAAAGCTCTTCAGCCTTCTTTTTTCTAAGTTGGCACGCCTACCTCCGGAACAGGGAACGAGCACAAATGGGTCTAAGCACTGGAAGACTGGTTGAAAGTGTGTGTGACCTTTGTCCTCAGATGTTCTCCCATGCTTCACACAGCTGTAGCAGTGCTCCTGTCAAAATCACAATAGACCACTGGAGGTTTGGTCTCTAGACATGGTAGAATGGAGATTCCTTGAACTGTGGAACATAAGTCAGTTGAGTGTGGGGCTCCCTCCTGGAATTAGGGCAGTTAACTCATAGTTCACGTTAATAGATGTTGAGGCCTGCCTCCCTTTCCTGATTGGCTGGTAGCTGCAGTATGCAACTTCAGGCAAGAATCTGGAAAGACTTCTCTGAAGAATCTGATTGGCCCAAGAGAAAAAACAAATCCAACGAGACTGACATGAGTGGTTCCTGGGTGAAACAGACCAGCCAGATCACCTACAATGATGCCACAGTTTGCAACCTCCATCTCCACAGACACAAACACTTCAGTCAGCCCCCATTAAATACGATCAGACGGCCAGGACAGTGTACACTTGAGGAAACCATACAATATGGAACACAGAGACCAAAATAAACAGGAAAAGTAACTTAGAGGAAGCAAGGATTGCTCTGAAAGGCACATAAAAAAAAACTGGAATTCATACCCTTAGAAGAAGAATTGATACTCATCCAAGAAACAGGACTGGTGTACTACATGAAAGGAACATGAGAGAACAAAAAAGAACTCTTGGAAATAAGAAGCGAAAATAGAAATCTCAGAAGTTTAGAAGACAGGGTTGAAGAAATTGCTAGAAAAACAAAGGCAAATAGAAAATAGGAAAACAAAACAAAGGAGACTCTGGGGAGCAGTGCAGTTACACCCAACAACCGCAGGAGGGCTGCAGAGAGCAATAAAGGGAAGAAATCACCGAAGAAAAACGTTTTAAATTTCCCCAAATGGAAACCATGAGTTTTCACGTTAAAAGGGCCCAATGCTCAGTCTAGTAGACAAAAATAGACCTAGTTTCACAGTAAAGCAACCGTCACAAAATTGCAGAACCCTCAAAATAAAGAGGAAATTCTACAGTTGTCCAGGGGAAAAATACAAGGTTTTATAGAAAGAATCGAGAAGCAGAAATGCAGTGACTCCTCAGAGGTAACACTGGATGCTGGAAGACAATGGAAAAATGCCTTTTAGATTCTAAGAAAAATTATTTCCAACCTGAAATAGATGTGTAACAGCTCTTAGTGTGAGAAGAGAATTTTAAAAAATGCTTTCAGACATATTGTACGAGATCTCAGAAGGCCTGCTTTCCATGCAGTCTTCCTCGGGTCTACCAAACTGAAAGAGTCTGCATCAAAAATAGGAAGGTACAGTATACAAGAAACGGAGACTCCACAAAGAAAGAGCCCCAGAGTGGTGATGACAGGAGATGCCCAGACGGCAGCTCTGTGACAGGCCCAGGGAGGAGCGATTCCGAGAGTGTCGGGAGAGGTTTGTTCGGGAAGACGCTGATGAGGAGACCTGACTTGGGGTGGTGAACACACACTACAGCAGACAGATGACGTATCATAGAATTGTACACTTAAAACCTATATCATTTTATTAACCAATGTAACCCCAATAAACTCAGTTTTTAAAAAGATGATGTTGCTAAAACAACCAACAAGTCTGGATTTATTGAAAGGGGGATTGTACAATCAGGGAAGTGTATGAGGTTGAATGATCCCTAGGTACGTTTAAAAAAAAAAAAAAAACCTAAGCAAACAAATAACAAGGTGATTTTTAGCTTTTTAGCTTTTTAGCACCAGAAAAAAACAAACCTGTTCTCTAGGGAAAATCTGTGGAATACTATATGACCTTAGATGTTAGTAGCATTTATCTAGTCTCTTTTATTGAATTTACTGGGGTTGTATTAGTTAATAAAATTATATAGGTTTCAGAGGCATAATTGTATAATACATCTTCTGTGTCATATTATGTGTTCACCATCCAGTCTGGTCTCCTTCCCTCACCATTTATCCCCCACTTGCTTTCTTCTACCTGCCCCACCCCCTTTCCTTCCGGGGACACCATGTCTCTAGGCTTACTAATGTGAACATGGAGCATTGATCTGCTCAAATACTAATAGACAACTGGGGTAAGAAAGTAATGGGGAGATTATGTGTAGGCAGAGGAAGTTAAATCCTCACCTTCCATAGTGAGAAGGCAACAACAAATTAATTCCTGAAGCCGAGAAGCCAAGAAGTAGCAGAGTAGGCAAGCTGACTGTATAAGGACAAGACCAAGAAAATCAACTAAAAGATTGGAAATGGTTGCCTAGTGAAAAAGCTTATCTAAACTACTTGACTCTTTGTGTGTTTATCTAGCTTTGACTCAAATAAAAGTGAGCTAAAAATTGATTGCAGTAGCAGAAGTTCTCACTGGGTCCTCACTTTCAAGTTCTTAATCAATTCCAGTGAGTAGCTTACACTACTACTCTAGGAAAGTGGCAGGTAGACCCACTCAGGATGAGCTTGTTGGACAAAGTTCCCCTCAGTCCTCCCAAGATCCAGAAGCTCGAGAAAAATGGGCCTTCCAAATGTCAGTCGGAATCTGGACTTCCACAGTTACCCCCGTAAAATTTATGATGGATGACTGTGATAATCTGTCCTTATTTCTAGAACGGACCAGCAGACCCAGGTCTTACCAGAGCAGTTGATTTGCTTGGCCTTGGGTGAGGTCATAAGAGCTCTGCTCTCCGGTATTGAACAAGATCCTGGGCGGCCTAACACAGAGTAGGCTGGACCTGGATTCTGTGTATCGGCAGTATTTCCATGAGAAACAACAGGTTCCCGATCATTTCACTTAGCTTTTTTTTTTTTTTTTTAAGGTATAATGAAAAGTGTTGAGCCCTTATGTGTTTAGATGCACATCTGGAATGTTATATCTAACATTGTCACCATAAATGATATTCTAAACACCTTACTATTTTTTATTAAAGTGTAGTCGACATACAATATTATATGAGTTTCAAGAGTATGACACAGTTATTTGACATTTATGTACCTTACAAAGTGATCGCTGTGATACGTCAGTAATCATCTGTCACTGTGGAAAGTTATCATGATACTACTGACCACATTCCTTGTGCTGTACGTTACGTCCCCACAATATTTTGATTTTATACCTGGAAGTCTGTACCTTTGTTCCCCTTAACCATCTTCACCCAGCCCCCTCCTTCTGGAAATCACCAGTTTGTTCTCTGTGTCTGTGAGCCTTTTTCTGTTTCATTTTGCTTTTCAGATTCCACCTATAAGTGAAATCATATGGTATTTTTCTTTCTCTGTCTGACTTATCTCACTTACCACAAGACCCTCAAGGTCCATCCATGTGGAGACAAATGGCAAGATTTCACTCTTTTTATGGCTGAGTAACATTCCATTGTGTGTGTGTAACGTACCTTCTTTGTTCATGTGTCTATTGTTGCTTCCTTATCTTGGCTATTTTAAACTCCTTTGCAGTAAATGTAGGGGTGCATATATCTTTTCAGATTAACAATTCACTGTTATTAAGATAATTTCACAAGCTATTTGACAGGTTTTGGATCAAATCCCTCTAGGGGTGTAATAATCATGCTAGAAGATTTAACTTACCTCAGATTGTTATAATAGATTAACCAGAGAGCCAGGTATTTTTCTATTGTAATATTCTGACTATTAATAGACAAATCTTTAGAGATGTACAATCAGGACTTGGAACATACTTGTCTGTGATCAAACCATAAAACTATTAGAAAAACATTTAGCCGTGTGATGATAACATCATAGAACTTCCAAGATCGATGGGACTTTAGTCACTAGTCAGCTCCAGTAATGATTACTGTCATTTATTATGCACAAGACAGTATTCTGGGAGTTCTAGAATATTATTTCTAATTTTCATGACCCTGTGAGGGGTAACTGTGGTGGGGAGATTATATCCCCAGAACCTCTGAGTATGTTCAGAAAAGGGGAAATAAGGTTGCTGATCAGCTCACCGTGAGGTCGGGAAGGGAGCCTGCGTAACCCAGGCGAGCCCCGTGTAATTACAGGGTCATCAGAAGTAGAAGAGGGAGACGGGTGAGGAGTTCTGAGTCGTGCAGTGTGAGGAAGATGCTGCTCTTCCCTGCTGGCTTAAAGACAGAGGAAGGGGCCGCGAGCCAAGGCTGTGGGCAGCCTCTACAAGGTGAGAAGGCAGAGAGCCAGTTCACCCTCCAGTGAGACCCATGTCACATGTCTAATCTCCAGACCTATAAGATAATTCCCTTGTGTTCAAATGACAACATTTGTAGTACTTTGTCACAAGAGCAATGAGAATCTACTACAGTCAGGATTATTGTGTCCATTTTTCAGACGACAAAAGTAAGGTTCAAAAGATTGGGTAACTTCTCTAAATCATGCACTTGGTAAGTGGCAAAGCCGAGACTAGAACCTAGGATGTTGCAACTCCCACACCTGACTCTTCCAACTGCAGTAATACCTGACAGTTATCAGCACCAGCCAGGCACAAGGCAGCTCCACTGCGTCGTCTTGTCTAGTCCTTACAGCAGCTGCTGAGGAGGCAGTGGATATCCTCACTTCTTCAAGGATGAAGGTGAGGCAGAGAAAGGTCAAAGAGAGTGGTGGAGGCAGGATTTAGATCCCTGCAGTCGGACTTGGGTGCCCACCCTCGACACCACTTAAGGACAACCAAACTCAGCCGTACGCCGGACCCTCCCGAGGTCACACATCAGAGTGAGGCCACGACCAGGTCTGGAATCCAGGTTACCTCCTGCCTCCTCTAGGGCTTTATCTTCTTGAAAACCACACTGCATGTGAAGAGGCAGGTGAAAAAACACACATCAGACAAAGACACTGAGTGACAGTTCTAAACAGGAGAATGCATTTGCTCTCTACTTCTTGTTAGCGTAGTTCGGTTTCCTAGAAACTTTGCCCCTCCTCAGAATCTTTTGTCAGAAGTAACTATGCAGTTCCCAGTTGCTGTGCTTTCTGTATTTTTGGAGTTAGGTTCGTACCGTTTGCCTTAGATGAAGCTTCTCATTAGGTTAAATGAGTTAAAAGATTCCCTCCACGACTGCAAAGCTCCAGCCAGGGCAGAGATGAACCGCCCTTGACCTTGTCTTTCCTGCTCACAGACGCCCCACAGAAATGATCCAAGACATTTAAAGGGCTCTGCTTTTATTTTCTGTCACTTTTGTGCACAATCTAAATCTTACCACACAAACAACGCTTACCATGCTAGTGAAAACAGATTTAAATTTTAGGAAAATTGAGTGTCCCCACATGTGCTTCCGCCCGATCTGTATAATTCTTTTGAGGTTTCTGGAAACATGAACCAAGCCATTTACGCTTCAGAGGAACAGATTATATCATTTGAAATCCTCAATAAAAATGCAGTCTCATATTCTACAGATGGGTGTCATTTAATTAAAATATGTATTTAAAATGCAAAGGGCTACATTAATTCCGCACTGTGGCTGAGATTTTAATTGCACTCAAGTTAGGAAATTCTGAGTTAATGTTCCTCTGGCAGCTCTCATTCAGCCTCTTGGAGCAGATGTATTATGATCTGAAGAGGGTTTCAATATGTTTTCACGTGCTACACAGGCATGGCTCTGGGACTCAAGGGTGGCAGGCTTTGTCCCTTGCCCGGGAAGGGACATTGCAGCCTGGGGCTACTGCCTGTGGTGCCTGTTTCACCAGGTGGACCCCGGCCAGTCACCCCTGCAGTTGGGCCTCATCTCACTCCCCTGCGTCAGATAACTCAGAAAGGTCATCATGGCGGGGAGCCACAGGGTGGTCTGCAACATTTAAAGGGCTCAGAACATTGAAAGGCTCAGAAATTAAACAAAAAAAACTCTGTGACTGTCTTTTAGGGTTAGAGCACATTTTAGACTATACTCTAAGTGTTCAATAAATGCTGATTGGCCAAATAGAAAACCACCAGCCTCACTTATGTACTGTTGTAATATAATAAGCTATAAAATGCATTCCACTGAGGAACCCAGGAACTTGACCTCTTAGGAACATCTCTCTAGACTAGAGACAGTCCAGGGGCAAAGGAAATGCCAGCATTTGGGAGTGTTTCTGCAGGGAAGGCAAGGAACGACAGAAAAGTGACAAATACTAGATGTCGTAGATGCCAAACTGCAGGGTGACTGCAGGGTCAGGGATGGGGGGAAAGACTGATCTCACACTCGAACGTTCAGAGAAGAATCCATGATATTTAGTGTCAGACAGAAAGCGATGAGAACTCCCATGAGGGGAAATAGGTGGGTGAAATTGTCACTGAGCAGGACAGGATATTGTCCCTTCATTCATTCTGTCACTTCAGTCCTTCAGCGTGCTCTGGGCCCAGGACTGAGCGGATGCGAGGATTCAGCGGTGAGCAAAAGGTACATGGTCCCAGTCATCAGGAGCCTCACAGCTCAGGGGGGCCATTCTCTGCATGAGACAGGAGCTGTCTGCAGAGGGCAGGCATGCAGATGAGTAGCTAAATGAACGCAAAGGTTTTTGTTTTATTTTAAAGACAGCTACCTAAGAAATATTGAAGACAGAGAGAAGGGTAGTGCGTCTTGAAAGGATGATTGTTAAGAACATTATATTTAGAAATAGAGACTTGTCATATATTTTATGAGATTGTTTTTATTATGTATGTGTGCCCCTGTGAAATCTTTTTAATTAAAATCTGCAGAGCTAATAATAGGAGGTAATATATGAGAAAGAACTTCGAGTTCTGAGGAAAATAGGCAGCATATAAATCTTTGGGGAAGAAAATAAATCTGCAACTCTGTTAAGAAAGTGAGCCAGAGAACTAGTCGTGGGACTCAGACTTTCTGGCCTCTCCTCTGGTTATTTACATCAGAATACAGTGCAACCGCCTCAATATTAACTTTTTAATATTAAAAAGAGAAAGCCAGCTAAGCTGAAGAAATAACAATGTCTTACTCTCAGGCTTCTGGCTAAACCTAATTTTGTCTTATCCGCGTACACTTCGCTGTTTCGAAACTGTCCACCGCAGAGCAGACCACCCCCACCAGAGAACTCCTGGCCGGATGGGCCTGGTCTTCCCCCGACGCGTCTTCCTGAAGGAGTGTTTTCCAGATGCAGTTCCCACAGGGAGGCTGGCCACAGGCTGGAAAGAGAACCTCGCTCTAACTGTGCAATCCTTGGTGAGGTCTGGTGGCCGTAAACCCCGGGGACATGAAACATGGGTCTGCGCCTCGGAGGCCCAGGCCCGGCTTTCTGCCTCTGCAGGGGGATCAGGGCTGGAGGGCCTTGACGGATGGAGAAAACCCAGTCATCGGCCTTAGTGTGCAAGACATGGCTAGTAAGAGACTGATTCCTCTTGATTCTCATGGAAGACTACCAGGACTTCAGACTTGTTGTTTTTTAACTATTCCCAGCTCAAATTTAGGCTCTTAAATAAATCAGATATATCTCAAATTTTATGAAGGATTATTTTTGCCCCTTTTTCCTTTAATTCCTGTTAGATAGATTGGGGGGAGGGAAGAAGAACAAGAAGAGGCAAATTTTCATAAGGCCAGATGTTTGCAGAAACTAATTGAAAACAAGCTTCTTTTGAAGGAGTTATTGCCTCCCTAAAAGTGCTGATTTCCATGTGAAATGTAGGCCTTCTGGCGGAGGCAGGGAGGGGTACCCGGGCAGTTCAAAGGAGGCAGTTCATTACTGGTTAGTGTACACTCGCCGCAGCAGACATCAACTCGCAGAATGGAAAACCAACAGAGTGTTTGCTGCGGCTTTATCGCCAGCAGCAGTCTGCTCGCATTCATCAGGACTGTTTACCGACCTGATGGGGACCACGGCCGGCCCTGCTCGTCGCAGCCCCTCTCAGATTAGTTCGCCTCCCTTTCTCAGCTCCGCTGGACACCCCACCCCTCTGCATCTGAACTCGTGGTCCAGGGGTACCCGGGAAGCTCTGGAGTTATTCTGTCCCTTTTTGACATCCTGCCGTTTCCCTTCGGTTTTCCTGTTGCGTCCCCAGCAGAAACTCCCCAGCACTGGATACTCAGCATTTATACCGCAGTCATCCGTTGGTTAATCTCCCCGGCCACTTTCTGAGTGAAAGCTTTGTTCCCATTTCACAGATGCAAAAACTGAAGCATAAAAGTGTGAACCGTGCCTAGCCAATGACAGAGCAGGGATGTTGATCTTGGAGACACATTACTTTTCATTAAAATAACAAGAAACTTTACTCTGCTTCTGTTTTCTTTCTCATATTCTACACCTTACCTTCCTCTTCTACAGCCTGCATCGTAGACATTGTAGCCTGTCCACTCTGCGATTTCTGCTTTCTCATGTGACAGATTTTTCCGTCTTTCATCTCAAGAACTTCCCTTATTTCCTTCTAAAACTCTGTTTCGGTGTTATTTTCTTTTTACTTTCTGGATTAGAAAGTCTTTTACTTCTTTTATCACTAAGTTTTTCTTTACCTGATAAAAACAAGTACAGCACTGAGAGTATGGTCAGTAATATTGTAACAGCTATAGATGGTGCCTGATGAGTACTAGACATAGGGGGTGGTCACTTTATAAAGTACAGAAATATCTAACCGCCTGAAACTAATATAATATTATATGCCAACTATAATTGAAAAATAAGTCTTTTTAAAAAAATTAAAGATAAAATAAAGTAACAAAAACAATTACAGTCACATTTTAACAAACTTGAAATATCAGCATTGCTTCATTACATTCGAAACCTGTTTTTCTTTGCCTCATTGCCTTTTCCCCTCCCCCGCTCCTTATTAGCATCTTGGCTGTGTGCACTAGAGCTTTCACCTAAAATAATGGCAAAATGCCAAACGGACTGTTCGAAGCACCCAAAGAAATTAAAACCCTGTAGAAATTCCCGTGCATTTATTTTGAGTTTCATGTCTCACAGGAAGGAGAGCACAGCTGTGTAGCAACCATCCTTGCTAATGGGCAGAATGTGGGAAATACCCTGTGGCAACTCACCTCTCTGAGAAGAGGTTAGAAACAACATTCACATTAAGATTAAAACAAACGTGAAAGGAGGAAGCAAGCGATATTGATGTAAAAACTACAGACCACTTAATGAGATGTAAGCTATGGAGGATACTTTTTTTTTTTAATCCTCACGTGGGAACAGTTTTTTTCATTGTGTTTTAGAGAGAGAGGAAGGGACAGAGAGAAACATCAATGCAAGAGGGAAGCATCAGTCACTTGCCTCCTGTATGTGCCTGGATTGGGGGTCTTGCACTCCCAGGCCAGGGATCAGACCTGCAACCCAGGCATGTGCCCTGACTGGCAACCATTTGGTTACGGGACAGCGCTCCAACCAACAGAGCCACCCGGCCATGTGAGGGATGCTTTCTTGACATAATGATGACAGTAGTGATGGTGTAATGCAGGAGCCCCAAACTGGGGAGCTTAAGTGTTTGTGATGTTCCGAAAAATCCACCCAGAGGACTAGCAGATGTGGACACGCCATTTATTCCCCACATCGCCGTCAGTGTGAGAGAGACCGCACCCCGCCCCGGGTCTGAGACTTGTTTGAAGGGGTCCCAAACAAAGAAGGCACGTATCCTACCTGTGATTCTAAACTGCATCACCTCAGTGTGTAAAAGGTCAAGAAGTTGTCACAGGGCAAGAAGCTGCCCTCAGAAGGAGATAAGGAGGAAGTTACAATCCAGTCCCAAAACAATACACATTCCTTCTGGCCAGTGGCTGTCTGACCAGCCCTCAGTCGTGGGAGGGGGAAAGGCCATGTCCACTGGCCCCACAGATACGAAGTCCAATTCAACCAAAATAAGATGAGAAGTAAATTTTTTGACCTGTCTTTTGGATGATTTTTTTCTTCTCAAGAGGAAAAAATGTGAAGACCAACTATCTTGTAGTACCTAATTAGACCAAAAGTAAGCATTTGCTGGGAAAGTAAAAATGTTTGTAGTCTTTGGAGAATTTCACCTTATCATAGCAGAGTTCATACAGCAAAGAGTATAAACACCAGGCACAATTGGTTGGTTAGTTTTCAGAAAGTTAAACATCAGCCATTTGGGGAATATAAAGGTGTGATCCCATGGTTAGAACTTGCAAAGGGAATGTATTTCCTGGTGAGGCATGGGGAAGACTTGCGGCATAAAATATGAACCAAACATGTAAAATAACATTAAACATTCTATGCTAGGATGTATATCCCCCCCCTCATTAAATCCTCACAATAACCCATGAAGTAGATTCCATAATTACCTCTACTTTTACATACTGGAGACTGAGGCTCCGAGAGATGGAAATAACTTACCCCAGGACCCATTAAGTTACTAGGTTATGAAGCCAGAATTGGAAGTCTTCCAGTCTGCCTCTTCCACAGTCTGCACTTTTAACCTCCACACTGTTGTATAGCATCCAGAGGACTCTCCGGGGAGCTCATGTGGGAGGCCACGAGAAGGGAAGCAGAGACCTGTAGCCACAGACGAGTGCACAGCAGGCACGTGGCATGTGAGGCCAGCCTGTGGGTAAAGCGTCCGGGAGGGAGGCACGTTCTTAGTGACCCTTCACCCCGCTCCTCTGGCTCCAGATGTTCTCTGAAATCTGAGTTGCCTTTGCTCAGAAATAGTTCATGAGTAGAAGGTTATTTTTATTCATCACGGCTCTCAGGAAAGCAGAAACCACCTCTAGGTTCCTCAAGCAAGAAGGAATTTAATATGTAGTATTAGATGCTTTAAAAATTGGGTAAAGGACTTAGACAGTATAGTCAGATGGAAGCAGAGAGCAAGGGAGCAGCTCTGGCTTGCTGGAAAGGAGGATGTGCAGGCAAGGCGCTCACAGTCCCACCACCCTCGGCGAGGAAGCAGCGCTGCGGGAGCACCCCTGAACGCCACCTGCCTGCCTCGGAGAACAATGCCTTCCCCTTCGCCTTGGGGAACACCTTTCCCAGAATCTAAACCCCAAACCCTGCTGGCGAGAAGCTGGAAAATACAGTTCCTATAGTTTATATAGAGAATGTACATATTCCTATAGTCCCCAGCTTCCAGGAAAGTGACTGCAGGTGATGCCGAGCTGACAGTAGACAAGGGCACAAGGTATTTTCCTGTCTCACTTTCTATAGTAAATTTAATGCAGGGTGTCAGCAAGGGGAATATATTCCCAAGAAAGCAAATAAAATCACACATCTCCTATGGTAGTAAATATAAAAACCATCTTTCCAAAATAAGCCAAATTCAGCCATTTTAGCCCGAATAAAAGTCCTAACTCGTCAGTGTCTTCCTGTGCGTATTGAAATAATTTATAACACAATTTCTGTCTCCTCGAGTGAAAGTAATTTCTATCATTTCAGGTCAAAATGTCGTGGCTGTATGGATTCACAATCATTACTCCCTCACTACACATGTGGACACACCCCCATGTGTATTTCTTCTCTGCTCTCCTCGCAGTGCCTGAGGCAGCAGGAAAATAACCTGTGACTGTGAAATAAATGCCAAATCAAAATATAAATATAAATAGGACCTCTCAGGCCCGGTTTGAGTAAGGCAGACTCAAGAAACAGGAACAGTGTCTCAGTTTTCCCCAGTGTCCTTTCTCATTGCTAGAGTGACTCCTGAGTTCACTTCGCCAAAGACCCACACTCTGCAGGCGTCCATCCTTTCCTTGAAAACAGAGATCCCGCCCTGCCTCCCTCGGACCAGTGTAGGGAACCTGCTTGGGCTCCGAGCGCCATCATTCCTTGCCTTCCCCCATACCGCCACTTTCTTCTGCCTGCCTGAAATGCCCCCTCTTTTATTAATTAAACTGGCAACTCTGACGCCAGTTCCTCTCTTTCGGTATCAAGATAAAATTTAAACCTGCCACCCTTCTTAATCCCCTTTTTCTCCTGCTTGTCCTCACTGCCCATATCCAGAGTTCCGTTGTTTTCTGATAGTTCTGTGGTTCCTTATTTTAAAGTCAGATGGTCGTGAGTTTACACAGTGCCAATGCCTCAATATGTCCATATACTGTCTCCTCTCTGTCCCCTGGCCATGTGAGCAACTAAGCCCACAGTGCTCCAGCTTTTTGCAAAGTGTTTTGATGCATAGTGAGATGAGTCCAGGGGTTTTGGTCTTCAAGGGTCCTCGCCAGGAGGTCCAACAGCAATAACTGAGATTTACCGAGCCCTTACTACGTGCCAAACACTGTTCTAAATGCTTCATGTGTTTTAGCTCGTTGAATTCTTACAGTGATCCTCCTAGACAGAAATTACTACTGTTCATTCACAGCTTCAACAGTTTGCCTGAGGTTATTTAGTTAGTAAGTGGTTGAGTCAGAGTTTAACCACTGTCCAAACCTGTACATGAATGGCCAGTAAAAAAAAAAAATGTTGTCTTAGGGAAATCAGGTTCATAATTAATGAGAATGCTCATATCTTTTTATTTAGGGGGAGAAAATTCTTTATATTTTGAGGCAGTATTCTGAAATTATATGATCACCTGACAGGTAAAATGATTGCTTTTCTATGTGGCTTACCCTTAACTGGCATAAAAACAGATTATTTATCTTTTGGTTTTAGGAAACTTGATTCTATAGGAACTGTTAATTATTCTAGGGATTATATAGCAAGACTGGATTGGATGTGTGGACAGTATTCATGTGCTGCTAATGTACAAAGACAGAAATGTGGCTGCATCTTATTAACCTTCACGAGGCATTAATCACTGTGGGTACGGCACCGGTTCATCCACTTCGCCTGCGCAGAGCATCTGTTCCGAGCACTGAACCGTTGCCTTTACCACGTACTGGAGAAGTGGCCACGCTTGTTCTCCCCAACTAGAAATTCCCTTAACCAGATCCCCACCTGCAACTCCTGTACCTCGAGGTGGCAACTGAACTCTGCCTCTGTTTCTCACTCCCACCATGCTTCAGAGGAAGCCAGTGCCAACTACGTAGCTAGTCTCGGTGATTGAGAACTTGGTGGCAAGTTCAACTCTGTCTTCCAGATAAGTCAGCTGTCTCTGTTGTCCACATGCTGATAGGATCGGAGTGACCAGGGACTCCAGGATTTAGCCAGCTGTGCTCTGCAGTCACGGTGGCTCACCAGGATTTGTCATTACATGGATAAAGCTTGTCTAATCCCAAAGCCTGCATAAGGCTATAAAAAGAGGTTTGTTATTTATTTATTGAACACATGTATATAGAATAAATGATAGAAGCAGTAGTAACATACAGTAAGCACTTGGGCGTTTAACGCCATTGTAAGCATTTGTTAATTTTCTCATTGAATCATCAGGATCCTGTGAGTTAGGTCTGATGATCCTTTTATACACGGAGAGTCTATTACAGAGAGAAGTTCGCCCCAGTGCTCTGAGAAAGTCAGAATTGGAACTCAGAGCTGTCTGTCTCCAAGGGGCACCTTCCTGTTCACTGTGCTTGACAGCCACCTGCTGGCTCCGGAAACCGCACTGTAGGCTGGGGATCCCAAGGAGGAAAGTGAGGTTGCATTTGCTCTCTGCCAGGAAGTGATTCTTTCTCAACCTGGGTCTAAAGTCGTGAATGGTGCCCCTGCCTGGACGGGGAACTCAGGACAAAAGGCCGCTGGAAAAAGATAACTTGAAGAAAGACCCCAGATGGGAGTTTGAGTTTGAGTCGTTTAGTTCTGTCTTTATTTGCAGCACTTATTTGCTGTGTCACATGGGAAAACATGCTTCATTTCTGTTTGGTTCATCTCCACCATTTGTCAATGGGCCTAATGTTTCTAAATTACACAGTGAATAAGCCGTCCGCTGAGGCTCTCTGGAAGGTTTGCAAATGCTGAAGCTGGAAGGGTGCTGTTGTAATAAGGGATAAATGTTATCTCCTTGCCATATAATATTTTTGCCTCTAAAATTCTGTAAAAATCTGTGTCACTTATTCACCTGAAATATCTGGTTAAGTATTTGTTAACACTTCAAGATGCTCTTTGATGCAGGGTTTTACAGAAATACAAAAGGCTGACAAAGTCCCTGGGAATCTAATATGGCTCCACAATTGTGCCTTTCAGCAGAAGGACGGGCGCTGTTCGTTAGCTTTTTCCCTCATTTCTAGAAACGTTCATTTCCAGCAGGGGCTGATTTGGCCACACTACTCACCTTTTGAGTAGATAATTAGGTTTTTACAAAGCCTCAGGGAGGATTATTTGGAATAAAAGAAAAGTCAATATTAATGTCTCCCCCCAGGTCCCAAGAACATTGCAGTCTGCACTGTCACTGACAACGTGGAAAAGCCACGTCTGTGTCTGCTGGTTTGCACTGTGCAGAGGGAGGAGCCAACGCTGAAAGCCTTGGAGGACCTGGGCTCGCTCAGGCTTGTTACTGCCACGGAACCCTGCTTCGTGATTGACGGGACGTGGTTTTCCCTCTGCGGAATGGTGCCCCGTCACGTGTGTGCCGTGGGCTCAGAATTGGCCTCTCATCCTGCGGTAGCCCAAGGAAATAGCTCTCCTCTTCATCTTGGCTTTTATTTTTGTTTGGCTCCTCACAACGCACCTGACACGAATCTCCTTTGTTCCCGCTACGTAGGTCAATATTTGGAATGATTCTTCAGGTTCAAATGCCCGTAGCCTTTCTGGAGCTTAGTTGCTTACCCTGAAGTAGAATAACGTTCCAGGCCAGTGAACTGTTTGGAGGATGTTAGGTTAAAGGCATTGTGAAGATATAATGAAAAAAAAAAGATATGAAATCCTTTGATTTGTCCTTAAAGATTAAATTCAACAAGCATTATTGCTGAGTGTAAGGAAGAACTGTAGGCTGTGAAAGGCAACAGGAAGAATAAAGGAATTGCTCTGTTCCCGTGGATCTCACACTCTGCCGGGGGTGCCTTAGGCAAGCACAGTGCGAGGGGAAACGAGTCCGTGCCACGGGAGGGAGGCGGAGTGTGCCCGCAGTTCCAAGGACGGTCTCTGGTTCTGCGGCAGGCACCTTGTTAGGGGCCAAGTCCCCCCCGTTTGGTCCTCACAGCAAGTCCGCATTGTGTAACTGAGGAAAAGAGCCTTAGCGTTGTTAAGAACTGTGTTCTATAGGAAATAAAAAGTGAACAAGTGAATTTTATTTCTCTGGGCAGCAGCAGGGAAAAGTATGGTTTCAGGCCCTGATCTGGCAGCTCAGTTATTAGAACGACATCCTCATTCACCGAGGTTGTGGGTTAGATCCCTGGTCAGGGCACACACAGGAATCAACCATGAATGCGTGAATAAGTGGAATAATAAACAAAATTTTTTTAAAAGAATGTGGCTTCATAGAGATGAAAATTAATCAGGATCCTTAAAGTTAAATTCTTTATAAAAGCTTGGTCTTGGGGGAGGGGGTAGCCTTATAATAACACATTCTGAAATAGGCAGTACTGACCATTCGAGTCATCACCTGGGCAGTGAGTGCGGCAGGCATATCTTCTCCTCCCCAAAGAGTTACTCTCTGTAACGTGAGACATTTTGGAGAAAAGGAGGAGTAAAGCGATGAGAGGGAGATGTTCCAAAGAACACTGAGAAGTTATGTTGCCCACATTCTTGTCATCAACAGGGGGAACGGCAGAGCTCGTGACCACTGCAGTACAACAGGGCACCACAGGAGGTAGGTTTTCGCCTCCCGCACTCACAGGAAGTGTGCGCTGTTACCATGAGTGTCTCCTCAGTTAGGTGACGAGATCCTGGACATGCAGGTAGAAGTAAGACTCCTTCCCCTTCCCCTCTAGGTCCCCCATCCTAATCTCTTCCTTCCTTCCTGGCCATGAGAAGTGGAATTTCTTCCACTTTTTCCCACCCTGATTTTGAAGAAATTCCTTCCATTCGCCCTTCGTCCACCATGAGCATGGACAAAAGAGCTCCCTGCCCGAGGCAGCAGTGAGGAGCCTTCTCGCCCCTGCACACGCCATTAGACATAAAAGGGCCGTGGGCCAGGTGCTGTGTCACGGAATGGACTGTGCTTCCAGGGCTGGTCGTGCGCGTGGACGCATGACTGGGGTCCAGTCTGGACAGTGCGCACCATGTTCCTGTTCTTTGCAGCCCTAATTCTGTAGGTCAGTGGACAATCCGAGTCAGCATTTTGACTTTCAAAAATCAATTGCCTTTGCTAGCTCAAACCCAAAATTTCTGAGGAAATCTGAACCAAAAAGAAATAGTTGCTATTTGGGGATAAAAGGGCCAT
The DNA here is from genome assembly GCA_004024845.1 of Tonatia bakeri. Classification (NCBI taxonomy): domain Eukaryota; kingdom Metazoa; phylum Chordata; class Mammalia; order Chiroptera; family Phyllostomidae; genus Tonatia; species Tonatia bakeri. Next base: position 59,889 of record PVIA01001366.1, on the reverse strand, counting down.
TGCTTCTGAAATAGGAGGCAAAATAAAGAGAACCTGCTAAACATGTTTCTTAGATAAGGCCCATCCTAATGTAGAAACATAGCAGAATAACTTAAAACTAGGTTACAGATAGTTTGGAGGGTGGGAAAGGATGTCTAGATGAATGAGTTGATAACACTGGCTAAAGCTAGGGCTGTTGGCAGAGAATAGCTAGGTGTTAAAAATGTGCCTCAGAAAAGAGAAAGAGTGGTCAAAAAGTGCCACCATGAAATTTTTTAAATTGATTTTTAGAGAGGTAGGGGGGTAGGCAGAACAGAAAGAAACATTAATTTGTTGTTTGAGTCATTTGTGCATTCACTGATTAATTCTTGCATGTGCCCTGACTGGGGATGGAACCTGCAGCCCGGTGTGTCAGAGGGACACTAACCAACTGAGTCACCCGGCCAGGGCTGTCACCATGAAATTTTAATTTGGAGCCATTGACTTAGATAAGGAGGGAAGGACATCTCTATCCTACAGACATACAAACTAGATGCTAATTGTTAGCATCTAATTAGCACGTGACGGTCACATATCTGTTCCAGAAACCAGTAGGTTTATTGATAAATAATTTATTTAACAAATGCTTACAAAGTGTCTGCTGTGTACAAAACACTGGATTGGGAAAAGTTTCACTCTTACAGGCTTGCAAATAATTCAAGGGAATGAATAAAAAGTAAGGATCATGGTACAGAAAAACTAAGAAGGTCAAGGTAGAGCCAGCTGGCATTCAAGTTCCGACTTGGAACTGTGGTTTTATAGTGTGTTTAACACTTTCAAATCTACCCCCATGTCAGGCTCAGAAGTAGCCTATCCCACAGGCACTCAGCAAGGGGAAGGAGGTGGGTGGGGGGTTTCCTGTCACGGCCCCCACTGACTCTGGACATTCCATTAATTTTTAATGTCACCAGCCTACTCAGTATTCCCATTTTTGTTTTGTTTTGTTTTTTAAATATCATCCAGGTAACAAAATCAAAGGAGCTCAAAATTATTTATAAAACCTAGTAACACGTTGTTCTAGGAGTTAGGAAGGTGCCGCCACCACAGTTTGCTAAATAAGATGGGTAATTAAGTAGCAATTCCATCCAGGCTGAAGCAGAGGTCACTTTGTGGTGTCTGTCATTTCTCTCCACGGATACGAAGAGGAGTCAAATAATGATTGTACCGAAATGTGATCTTCTAAAATGTTTTCCAGTAAGAAAATCTCCTGGGATCATCCCTCATTGTTTGTCTTTTTCTGTCTGCTAAAAAGTTGGAATTCGCAGAATTAACCTTTCTTTTCCTGCTGTGATAACCATCCTTCCCTTTTCAATGTACCACTTTGCTGACAGCTGATACCAGTCTAAGCTCAGGTTGTAGCAATTTTAGATAATACTGCAGATGCATAAGGACACCCTCATATGAATCAATTAGAGGAGGCACAGTAAGTTGCCACAGAAAGTGTAGCAGCTGCATCCTTGAAAACAGATGCTCTTCTGGGTCTGAATAAGTCCAATTTTAACTAATTTTAAGACCTAACCAGATTTCGGCCTGGTTAATACTGGGATGCGGAACCACTTGAGACACCCTAATGAACTCTGCTGACTGCTTCTCCATGACAGTGAGTGTGTTGGTTGCCTCGTGAGATGCTGCGTGTTTGATACGCCAGCGATTTGACATCAACAGAAAAGAGAGAGCCCACGTCTCAGCTGCAGCGAAAGGGCCTCATGAAGTTAACGTGACTTCTAAAGCAACCCAAGCTATAGGGAAAGTGCTTGGGCTGTAGGCACTGAGCAGAATTGCCTTAAACTGTATTTCTGCAAGGGTGTGGATAGCCCAGGAAACCAGCCATAATGAACTGCTTCCCTATCCCCACTCTGTTTCTAGAATATACTCAAGAAGCTAAGGAGAAAGTCGTAGTTGTAAATAGTAAGTTGTTCCTTCTTGGTCCTGATCTTTATTAATCTGTTATTATGTGAATTATTTGTCCTGTTATGTTGGTCAATTAAAGCATTGGTTCTGCTTAATTTAAAAAAAAAAAAAAACATTGGTGTTTACAATAAATTAACATAGCCAAATGTGTATCTCATATAAATAACTCTTGTCTAACTCACATTTAATTACCTAAATATAGAGGATTGAATTAAGGCAGGGACAAAACGTGATGTCAGGAGACTATTCCAGTAGTCCATGGAAGAGACGAGGGCTAAACCAGGAAAACGGTGGTAGATATAGAAAAGACAAAATATATTAAGAAATCATATATGATATAAAGTTGGCAGAAATTACTCTTTGCTGAGGGAAGTGAGGGAGAGAAGAGGTTCAAAGATTACTCTAATGTGTGCAGCTGAGATTCCTGAACTGACAGGGAATTGACAGGGAATTCAGGATAAAGAGCAGATGCTGGAGACAGATAATGAGTTTAGGTTCGAGCACGTTGCATTTCTGCTGCCTGTGGGATAGACCACTAAAGCCAGCTGGCAAACAGTTGATCGAATGAAGTTTAGGCATCATCCATTTTTAGATAATAGCAAAAACCATGAAAATGTATGAGCTCACTCAGAGAACATGCAGAATGACAAGGGAGACCAATAGAAAAAAAATCCTTGGGAACACCGGCATTTATGGGTGAAGGAAACTGTGGAAACAATGTCAGAGGGGTGAAAAGACACCCAGAGGAACGTGGCAAAAGAAAACAGAATTTCCAGGAGGAAATGGCCAGTCGTGTGGAATGGGGTTGATGCTGGAAAGCACCCGGTGGGTTTCGCGGTTAGGCCATCATTGGTGATCATCAGGATAATTATTTCACAAAGAGGCAAAGGCAGAAATCAGATCATGGCACAGGGAAGAGTTCACGGAAGGCAAGGCGACAGAGAAAGCAAGTGTTCCAAGAGAAAGCGGGAGTAACAGAGAGTAGTGAGGACAGAGGGCCTTTGGAGAGGGGCATGAATTTGGGAAATGTGCTGAGTAAGGGAAAGGGGCCAACCAAGCACTAGTGAAGGGTGAACAAGTGGAACTGAAGACTTTTTTGAGAATAAAATCCAGAAAATTTCAGTGGTACCAAATCCACACTTTTGTTTTGTTCTACCTCCCTGTCAAAAGGTGAGGTGCAGAATTAGCCCAGTGTTAGATCAAGTTGCCAACGAAGAATCTAATACTATAAGGGTCGTCGGCCATACCGTGACATGTAGCCACCTCTAGCAACTAGGCAAGGATGGGAATGCAGGCTTTTAGCTTTCCAGAGTCTCTAGTGGAGTGAGCAAAGGAAAGTCAGAAATCTCTGCTGCTTCACCCAACAAGCAGGGTTTGGCCCAGAGACCAAGATTCCACCTCCTCGTAGGCCAGTCAGTTCAGTGGAGAAAGCCACAGCAGCACTGCCACAGGTAGTTAGCTGGGCGTCTCAAAGGTGCCTGCTTTTATGCCACGGCCCTACAAGGGACAAGGATATCGTGAATGGTCTGATGCGACCGATCTCCAGTATCAGAAAAACAGCTCAAAGTGCATATCTTAATACAAGGATCAAGTACTAGTGTTTTTAAAGCCCACAATATATGCATGGTCTGCCGACATGAAGCAATCCCCAAGATAAATATCTGACCGCGTAGCCTCTGAAAGGGTTCGTGCGAGGGGGCGGGGTGTGCATCTAGCAACCTTCCCTCTTGACTGTAATCTCCCAAACGGCAGACTCTGTCAGCCTTGCTTTTTTGTAGATTTCCACCAGACATTGAAAAGCTCGTTCATTGTCTTCGTTGCCTTCGTTTGCCGTGCTCAGCGTTTCTTTGCTCGGTGTATTCCTTCTCAGTAGGAAAACTTCGTAAACTTCAGTGAGCCCTCAAAACTTCACAAGCCACCTTTGCGATAGAACTCTGAGCCTAATTTTTCGTGTTGCTTTACTAAAATGTGATGTTTTTGCTATAGATTGCAGTCAAGCAAAATGTATAGTGTTGCTGTTCTAAACTGTCTTTACCTCATTCATTGCAAGTTTTATCCCGGCTGCTTAGCTTGCCATTAACTTACTCTACTTGGATATTTTTTTAATGGCGTGGTTTGGCAGTGGTCAGTTGCTACACATAATGACATTATATATTTCTGTAATAAGAAGTTGAGATATATAATCTTACTTTCTTGGTGGAATTTGCCCAGAACGCCATGGGTAGAGTTTGGGATATTCATACAATAGTTCCCCCTTATCTGCAGCTTTGCTTTTCACGGTTTCAGTTACCCACAAGCAACTACAATCCAAAAATAGGAGACAGAAAATCCCAGAAATAAACAGTCCATAAGTTTTAAGGTGCGTGCCATTTTGCACAGCGTGATAAAATCTCCCGCGACCCTGTTCCACCCTACCTGGGATGTGACTCATCCGTCTGTCCCGCATCTCCCCGCGGCACGCTGCCCTCCTGTCAGCCACCCAGTGGGTAGCCTTCTCCAGTACCAGGCCCGCTGTCCCCGTGTCACAGTGTTTGCGTTCCAGTCGCCCTTGGCTCTCTTCACAATGGCCCCAAAACACGAGAGGTGGGAGGTGCTGGCGATTTGGACATGCCAAAGAGACACCATAAGTGCTTCCTTCACGTAAAAAGGCATGAAGTATAGGGAAAAAACAGTGTCTACAGGGTTCGGTACCATTCAAGGTCTCGGGCATCCACTGGGGGCTGTGGAACGTATCCACTGATGATAAAGGGGATGGCTGTAGAACTTTGAACCTCAGACCACGAGTCCGATTTTTTCAGGGTCTGATTTCTGCCTCTTCATTGGTACATAGCATCTCTCTGTGCCACAGTTAGTGTGATACAGCTGAGGAATCCAGCAGCTCAAAAGCCCTACCATGCTTTGAAACATCTCATCACCGTCGCCTATAGTTGCTCTCATCCAGCCTGCCAGATGAAAGCATTAGGAGTGCTGTGATCTGACGCAGGGATGAAGCACCGTGAACAATGTTGACATTGGAAAGGGAACATGACGTCACACATCTGGCCTCCTGCAGATCGAGTCGGGGAGCATCGTAGGTGATGCCGAGGCTGCTGACAATTCTAAACCTACATCACTACACTCCCTTCCTCCTTACACATCAGTTCCTGTAGTCAAAATTTTTCTTCTTTTATGTTTGGTGTGATAATTTATTAAAGTCTGGTTCCGTAGTGGGGAACATGGCCTTCTAAGTCACGACTGTCTCTCTGGTCCCGCCTGGGGGCTGGGCAAGAGTCCAGGAATAGACGCAGCTCTGAAAGCCCACAGCTGCAGATGCTGCAGCAGCCCAGCGTGACTCCTGCCCTCCGAGGTGCACACAGCCTGACCGCCAGTCAGCAGTGCCTCGCCGTATCCTGGGGACACCGCCTCCTCTGGTGAGGAGGAGAACTTTCAGATGGAAAAGCAAAAAATACTGACAAGTGGAAATTGAACTTCAAGATGGATGGAATTACCTTCTAAGTAACTTGTTGCTATAAGTAAGCTTCTACCCTGGACAAATCACATGCCAATGAGTATGGTTATTACTTATGTTAATGTTGAGTGAGTTTTATGTGCTGTTGGTTTAAGTATTTTGTCTACATTAACCTATTTAATGCTCCTGTCACCTCCATGCTCTAGGTGCTATTATCTCCACTTTACAGAAAAAGAAACTGAGGCACACAGAATTTAAGTAATTAGCTCCTGGTCACATAATAAGTAGTGAGGTCAGGACTCAAGGCCAGTCTTTGAAGCTCTGGTGAACTAAAAGAACTTTTTTTAAAAAACAAGTTTAAAGATTTTACTTATTTATTCCTGGAGGGAAGGGAAGAAGAGAGAGAAGGAGAGAAACATCAGTGTGTGGGAGAAACATCAATCAGTTGCCTCTCACTCACCCCAGTTAGGGGATGTGGTCTGCAACCCAGGCACATGCCCTGACTGGGAATCGAACTGGTGACCTTTCACTTTGCGGGACAATACCTAACCCACTGAGCCACACCAGTCCAGTCAGGGCTTAAAAGAACTCCTGAATGAAATTGCCACATTAACTGTCAGTGACCTTGAAGAAGTTGTGGGGAACCGGCTGCACAACAGAAGCATAGACATAAACAAATGTAGTTCACATTTCTGCTGTTCAATGTTTTCCTGAAGGCGGTGTCCAAGCACTAGTAAATATTTTACCAGTTACTTAGGGAAGATGCAGAAGGTAGCTTTATAAAACTTTCCAAGAAGACTTTTAGGACTTCAGTTGACTGCTAGCTCTATGTGAGTGAAAGCAGAATCTAGCATGCCAGCACCCCCGCCCCTGGACACCGCAGGCTTCCAGCGAGCCGTGTGGCATCGAGAGCAAAGGAGTGGATTGCCCCCTCTAGACAGGCCGGGGTTCTCTGCAGTAATTACTGTGTCTGCCCCTGCATCCCACACTTCGGGGGAGGCATGCAGCAATTGCTGTGGTTTTGTTGGTAAAGTGTGAGAACTGTAAGATTCTTCAGTTCATTAATTTGGAGAATAATTGAAAAACTGGGGCTACTTAGCTTGGAAAAGGGAAGACTTCAAGGAAGACGAAGGAGATGTCTTTAATACTCGAAGTGCTGACACATGAGAGTGCCTGTGAAGTTGGCGAAGCAGAGCCAGTGATTAGAAGTTAACGAGGACACCCTGGCCGGGCAGCTCAGTTAGCTGGGGCATCGTCCCAGTACCCCAAGGTTGGGGGTCTGCTCCCCAGTCAGGGCACATACAAGAATTAGTCAGTGAGTGCATAAGTACATGGAACACCAAATCAGTGTTTCTAGTCTCGGTCTCTCTTCCTCTCTGTCTCTAGAGATAAATAAAATAAAGCATTTTTTAAATAAAAGAATTTAATGATGAAGATCCTCTCTGTCTCTAGAAATAAATAAAATAAAGCATTTTTTAAATAAAAGAATTTAATGATGAAGATATGGCCTGATGTAGGACGGTCAGAGCTTTCAGAGAAGGAACCAGCTGCCTCAGAAGGCCCTGCGTTTCCTTCCACACACGTGCGTGGTGGGTGAGCAGCCACTGGTAGACGTGTGCGTGACGCAGGCACAGACCGCGTGGCTGGGCCAGATGTCCGCTGAGGTCACTTCCAACTCTGAGAATCTGCTTTTGTCATTCTGCGAATTCAAAACAGGCATCGGGCTTCTGGTTTTCATCAAGGACAGAAACATTCTACCCTGTCTTGGGTGTCTAATGCCGCCAACACCAGCACTCACCAATCCGGTAAAAACAATGTGATGAGCGACAAAACAGCATGTCATTTCGAAAGTGTCTCTAGGCACCTCGTGCAATGATTGGCGTTGCTCTCGCCCCTCTTTTTCAGTGCTGTCTCCGGCCCAGGATGGCCACATGACTGTGGACCTGCCCCCAGTGTCCGAGCAGATCACGCAGACCCTGAGCGAGCTGGCCAGATCGTTCCAGGACATGGCCGACCGCTGCCTGCTGGTCCTGCACCTGGAAGTCAGGTATGACCCCGCTCCACACAGGACTGAGGGTGAAAGTCATAAATCACGTGCTTGTCTCTGGGGAGTCTCACCATAATTCTTGGTTATTATCGATGCTGTTCTTTTCTTACACTGAGTGTGATGTTTGGTGTCACTTGACCGCGCTCAAGGTGTGGTATTGTGAGCACAGTGACTCGGCACCAGCCGGGCCTGTGGCAGCAGAACGGCCTGGGTCGGATGTCTGGACCAGCTGGCTGTCAGTCTTAAAACAGTTAATTAAGTTCACTGACCCTCAGTGTCCTCGTCTTAGAAATGGAAGCGATAATTCCTAACTTACAGCTTTATAAATGGCATAATTAATACAATGCCTACCACATAGTAAGTATGCAGAATGTGGTGGTTTTGCGATTATGATGACTCCACTGTCCTTGATGTTTGGACTAAGGTGTCTGCTAATCAAATGAAGGACCATGATCCTTTCCTTCAAAAATTTAAAACCTGATTGAAGAGAGGAAATTAAAATAAAAATTCAAGAAAATACACGTAGTTTCCCAGGTACTGTACCCTTGGCCTCTTGTTTCTTCCTCTGCAATGCAGAATATTCTGTTTTGCTTTGGTAACCTCTTATACCTACAGAAATGGTAGGAAGAAAGGATGAGGGAGTCTTTAATTGCCGGTTCATTCATTCAGCAAATATGTATTGAGTGCCTTCCTTGTGCCGGGCAGTGTTCCAAAGGTCGGGGCCTGGCGAGGGGAAAAGCACTCAGGTCGCTTCCCTCCCCCCCCCCGGAAGCACATCCTCCCGTGGAGAAACAGCCAGTGAGTGAACAAAGAGACAGTTCAGAGAAGTGCAACTGACACATTGAAAAAGCAGAATGGAACCAAGCAGCGCTATCCAATAGACGTATAAAGTGAGCTACACGTGAACCACATAGGTAATTTAAATTTTCTGACAGTCACATTTGAAAACAAGAGGGAAGCCTAAATTACAACAACACACTTTATTTAACCCAGTGTAACCAAAATATCATTTCAGCATGTCATTTGCATAAAAATGATTAAGGAGATAGTTTGTATTTGTGGCCCCAAGTCTTTGACTTCTGCATGCTGGGCGCTCACGGCACCCTGGCATGGGACTGGCGGCTCTTCAGGGGCCTACACATGGCCGGTGGGAGTGGCTGTGGTTGACCCGCAAGGGGGATCTT
>PVIA01001366.1:0-51181 GCA_004024845.1 Tonatia bakeri | reverse complement strand
ATTTGCTGCTTTCAGTTTTATGTTCCACATGTGACTGAAATTATGTGGTTCTTGACTTTCTGTCTGACTTCCTTCACGTAGCATGTTGAGGGCTGGATAAAGATGTGGTCCGTATCACAGTGGAATACTATTCAGCCATAAGCAAAGCTGAAATACTGCCATTTGAGACAATGCAGATGGACCTTGAGAGGATCATGCTAAGTGAAATGAGTCAGACATTCACTCACATGTTTAAAAGATCCCTTTGGCTGTACATGGAAGAGGAATTTCAGGGAGAGGGTGAATAGAAGCAGAGTGACCAGGTGAAACCAGTTATGAGCACCAAGGTGACGGAGGTGGGAGGGTGAGGAGCACTGTACTGGAGACACCTCTGAAGGGAGAGCCGGTCACATTCATCCAAAGATCAGATTGGGCACGGGGCTGGAAGCAGTGAGAGAGAGAGAGAGCTAAGGACACCACCAGCTGTGGGGTCACAGCCAGGGCCGTTAGCTTTGGTAAGAAAGACTGAGTGAGGACAGAGGGTGGGTGAGGGGTGGAAAGCAAGAATCCCATTCTGGGTACATTCGGTTTGGATGCTTAGTAGACATCTAAATACAGTAGCAGTGTCAAATCGGCAGTGGATATGGGCTTTAGAAACTTCAGATCAGAAACCTCAGCACCGGAAAGTGCTGAGTAACGCATTTTTGCATGCTGCTTGTTTTTTTATTCCTCATTATCTTGTCCAGCGAGTTACGTCTTTGTTGCTTGCGAGCACCTTGTGGGTGGAGCAAGAGAAGGAGCATCTCAGGTTTGGAATCCGTTTTACTCAGCATTATTTCCGAACCCATTTCTTAACCTTCAGCTGCCCAGAAATAAAGCTATTCCTCTGGGTTTTCTAATTTGATTTACAGTAATATCTAGATTTGTTTGCTATTTATTTATAGGATGACAGGTGTTTTCTGTGACTAGGTAAATGCAGTCGGCATAAAAGAAAACCACCCGGTGACACTCGGATGCCTTTGTTACCCGGTGGCGCAGAAAAAACGAGGGAACATCAAACGCGTTACTCTCACAGCTCCTGGAGTTACACTATTGATTGCGTGGGCCCACGGTATCTTCTACATTTAGGGTTATCTGCTTGTAGTGTAGTTAATTCCAAGTGGGCTATTTTGAACACGTTTTGAGTACAATCTTTTAAATCTTCGACCTCCATTCTGCCCTTTTTGTTTTTGTACATCTTGACAGTACTGTTCTGTGATGCTGAACACGGTTTGGTCATTATTTATTAAGTTTACAAGGAACCATTCAGTGCTGTAACATCCACCGCTACATCTCCTTTAACATTCGTCAAAAAAAACAACAGAAAAAGATCACTTGAAGAAAGAATAACAAAAAAGACTGAGTTTTACTGCGAACACTAAACATGTTTATTTTTTCTAAACTGAATGTCCTCACCTCCTCATAGAACATTATTCCAACAGGCAGGCTGCTTTCTTATGAATATGCTCCATTTGGTCTTTGCTTTGTTCGCACCACAGTGTATAAAACTAACAGCACCCCGTGTGTGGCTCAGACCGTGCACGGTCACACCATTCGTTCCCTGTCACGGTACGAAGCTTTTTGTTTTATTTTACTGTTGATGACAAATCCGTTTACAGAATGACTACGACACATACCAAGCCAATCATTCAGCCGTAGAATAACAGTGCTGAAACCGCAGGCTGCTTTGTGCCCTGGGTCCCCACAGTGGGTGAATAGGGAGAGGCTGTTAGCGCCCGGGGCAGAAATCAGGTGCATCTCGTTTGTTCGCTGTCACGGCCGGAGGACCAGGAAGCGCCCTGCTGCCTACTAGGTAGGTGCTCAGTGGAAACATCAGTGACTCTCGAGAATTGGCTGGCTTGAGACCAAACCCAGATGAATTAAGTGCTGTTTCCCCAAATCAAACCTGTCTGCCATTAAAGAAGACAAGTCGGTTTGGGGATTCTGGCTTCACTGAGCATTTATTTCACTACATGTATTTGAGGGACACAGAGGTGCCGCGTGGTCAAAGTCATCCTTGTCATCATAGTCAGCTCATGTTTGCTCCATCCCCATCCTGCTGTGAGAATGGGTTAGAGCTTAGCACCCATTGTCCACGTGTTGGTGCAGTGGAGAGTGACCGGTTAATCAGGGTCCCTGGCATTTGTCACCCATCGTAGTAAGCGTGCAGATGGAAGAGACCAAAAAATCATGGGAAATGCTAGTGAAAGGTCCAGAGCAACTAGCGGGAGGGGTCCGTAAAATTTTACAGGGCCACTGCTTCTTTACAAATCATTTTAATCCGAAAGACTTCTTGCTTAATGCCCTCCCCAATCTTTCTTTTTCAGGGTTCACTGCTTCCACTATCTCATCCCGCTTGCGAAGGAGGGGAACTATGCCATCGTCGCTAACGTGGAAAGTATGGACTACGACCCTCTGGTGGTCAAGCTCAACAAGGACATCAGTGCCATCGAAGAGGCCATGAGTGCCAGCCTCCAGCAGCACAAGTTCCAGTACATATTTGAAGGTCAGTCCCAGCCCCTGGCCCTCGAGTATGGGAGGAGGGAGGGGCTACGGTTTTTCTGGTTTTTCTATGTCACTGAAGTTCCAAATTTGCAGAAAGAGGTTGTTGGGACTTTTATTCCTTTTTCGACGAAAGCTGCAGTACCTGGTATCTCTGCGTATGGCTAGGTCGACACCAATATGGCTGCCATCTGCTCCTGGTTGATAAGGAGATTCAATCCAAGATAAGGCAGATGGCAGCCCGGCTGCCTCCCTGACGTGCCACTCGTGAAAGCTGGATGGATGTGTGGAGGGCCACGAGTTACCTCAAGAGGAGCTCATAAAGGAAAAGAAACACACACACACATGCACACACAGTGAGGAGAGAACCCTGAGAAATCCTTCAGCAGCTAAAGTTGGCACTGAAAGGGGGAGTTTTCTCCCTGAGAACGCATGATTGTCAGAGACCAGCAGACACCTCTGACCGGCAGGGTGTGAAAGGCAGCGCCGGCTGCCTTCAAGGTCAGAAAAACACGATGCCAGCCAAGCCATCGTCGTGCAGAATTCCCTCCTCGGACCACTTCTGGGACTTTACATTCTGTCCCCTCTCTTTCGGTTTCTTCGTATGTGCGCCTCGGTGCTAAAGTGTCCATGGGCCCCACAGAATGCAGCCGGTGTTCTTCAGAGCAGATCAGAAGGCACATCGACTAAAGGGTTGTAGCAACCTGAGGACAGGAGAGTGATGAGTCATGGCCATTGATCACTTTACAAGACGGTTTTGTTCCACTTGGATCCCCAAAACCCAATTCTTTTTCATTAAGTCGTGCCATAAAGATGGAGACGTGCTCTGAAGGGAATGTCCCTCGGAGACTTTAGCCAAACACAGCAGTATTGAGAGGCTGGCTGTTCGTGAGCCCAGGGCCCTGGGAGTCCGGGGGCAGTGGTGAGGCCTGCAGCTCACGGTGGCCGAGGGAGAACTCTCTCCCCCCCCACACAGCTGCTCCTCGCTGTCCTCGCCTGGCTCGTCGGGGCCCAGCACGCACAGTCCCCGGAGTTCTCCTCTCCCTCTGCGCGCACACTTCCTCCACGTGAGACCCTGCCGAGAGACGCATCTCGAAACCTAGGTATAATCTCTGACTTGGAATAGGTTTTAGCCAGGAAATCATTAAGTTTGCAGCTTCGTGTTTAAAAAGCCAGTTACTACCCTGTGATATAATTCTGAGTTTCCCACGGCGGGGAAGTGGCAGGGTCCCGACCTCCCTTGGTGTGGCAGGGCGGGGTGCTTCCGCACAGAGCTTGCGCAGAATTGCCGGTGCACAGTGATTACATAAGGCAGACCAACTCTAACTGGTTTTATTATTAGTTATTACATAAATGTGTGTGTAATATACTTATTACACAAATTTATGTGTGTAATATATTTATCAGCATTTACTCTTCTTTACAAACACCCCCGCCCCCCACTGCCCACACTGAGGGCGCACTGCCAACAGAGGAACAGAATTATGCCTGAAGTTATGGGCTTGGGAGGATCAACAGAGACTTGACCTCCAGAGAGTTTCACATAAGTGATCTGCGTGGTGTTAAATGTAAGATCCACGTGTGTTTTTACTTCACTCTCAAGTAGTGGCACATGCAAGCGAGTCTGTGCCCTTGAAGCAAGGTCGGTGAGTGTAGCAGGCAAGAGAGGGCACAGCCTCCTCTTCCTCGTCTACCTCCATCCTCTCCCATCGAGGGAAAACTCCCTTTGAAGGCGGGGAGCGTGAAACCTGCAGTCACGCCCTGAGCTCTGATCTGAACCACAGAGTCACCATGGAGGGACTCTGGCTTCAGAAGAGGAAAATAACAAATACAATAGACCACTTGCGACTAGTCAGACTACGCTGGGGGAAACAGCCTGCTAGAGTCCAACTTTGCAAGAATAAAGGAAAAATAAGAAAGAGAAGTTTACTTAATTCCAAGTATTGAGAACGAAAATCTCGCTTTATCAACTGGTAATCTCCGTGTGCCCCAGGTAGTTCCAGACCGCTCCTCAGTGTAATTATGTGGGATGTCCATCCTGGGACCCCCAGTTCAGTACACGCTGGTCTGCCCTTCGGTCAGCTTCGTGGCCTCTTGGCAATCCTGTGCAGATGAGAACAAACCACTTACGAAGCCCACTCACAGAAGTGTCCACCTGTATCTCAGAGGAACTCTGCAGGTGGTAGACAGTCTGCTTTCCTTTCGCACTTTGTTTCTGCTGCATTCTCCCCAGTTACTACTTCAGAAATGTCCTCCATTGTTGGTGTTGAGGTGTATTAGCACCACCACCAATACCCTGGGTTCTCATTGATTTATTTTTGCTTGTGTATGTTCCCAATCCACTTCTGAGCTACAGTATACTCCTGTCTGTTTTGTGGGAGGAAGAGGAGGTGAAATCCATGCACCCTTGTATTTACATGAGGAGAGGCTTCCTCTCCTCTCCCCTCCCAAAACACCTGCACAGGAAGAAGCGCTCCTGTGCACTTGGGGAGTCTTTAGCACCAGCATGTTCTCTAAGCCCTGGCGCAATGGCCTCAGGTACACGTGCTGGTGCCGGGGCTGTGGATTTGCCAGGCTTTGTCGCCGGCAAAAAGGCCCCCCGTCTGTAAGTACTGGGGCCGTGTACAGATACTCCACAGTCATTGCAACGCCTGCTGATGCAGCCTTCAGAGACATGTGACCTTTGCTCTTTGAAACTGGCGGAGGATTAGAAGAGAGAAACCCCGCGTGTCCATGTATGCGAGGCGGCACTAATCTGCCTTCTCCTGTCTTCCCGCCGCCGCGCGCCGGCCCCTCAGGCCTAGGACACCTGATCTCCTGCATCCTCATCAACGGCGCCCAGTACTTCCGGCGCATCAGTGAGTCCGGCATCAAGAAAATGTGCAGGAACATCTTCGTTCTGCAGCAGAACCTGACCAACATCACCATGTCGCGGGAGGCAGACCTGGACTTCGCGAGGTAAGCAGGCACATTGGGCTCAGCTCCTTGCGCCGAAGCCAGGAACGCATTGCCTTGCCCGTAAAGTCATTTTCTAAAGTAGACTACTGGTTCTTAAAAAGCTTATTAAAAAAGAAAAACCGGTGATGGATGTTAATTAAGCTTTTGGTGGTGATCATTTTGCAGTATATACGTATATCAAATCATTATGTTGTACAACTGAAACTAATATAATGTTATGTGTCAATTACATCTCAATTTTTAAAAAGCAAAAGAAATTAAATACATAGATGTTTTTTGCTCATAAAGGAGGTAATTCTGTAAAATTCTTTTGGACATTTAGCATCCATTAGACAAGTAGTTTTTCCCGTTGTCTAACCAAAGTTCTTTTTACTGCAAAATGTTGCTATTTTTCTGGTTATGAAAGTAATATATGCTCACTGCATAATATATGTAATATAAAATAGAAAGAACAATATAAACATTACTTATTAACCTTGAATCTGGAGAGTACGATATTTGGCACACTTTCTCCTGGCTTTTGTGCACGGGCTGTGTGTACATGTGAGTTCGCATACCTGTGCACACCTATAATTTCTCTCCCTGCAGAGTTAAAACTGTGTTAATGCAGTCTTGTATTCATTTAACCGTATTCTCCCATCTCTATAATACTCTTTGAAAGCATGATGTTTGCCACATCTATTAATATTCCTTGAAAATAGTACTTTTAATGCCTGAAAATATGACTTTTTAACTCCATGGTATAAATGAACCATAATTTATTTACTTAATCATTTGCAAATGTGTAGACATTTGGATTTTTCCATTGTTTTCCGTCATTATAAGTAACAGGTATTGAATGTGTCTTTACGTGAGTCTGTTTCCTCATCTCTTCTACCCTGTCCCCAGTGTCACCGTCTCCTCCTGTGTCATCGGGGGCAGGCGAGGGGCCCCCGACCCCACCCGCACTCTCCCTCTGTGTAACTGACGCTTCTCTTAAACTGCACGTTCCCTTCTCTGCATTCGCTGACTACGGTGCTCGATGCACCTGTTCAAACCTGGGAGTTAATGTTATTCCCTCTTTATGTGGTCTCCGCACTCCTTACACCTCACTCCCATCATCAGACCTTCAGCGCTTCAGTGAAAGCATGACCAGTTCTGAAGGGATCGGGTGATGACTGTGGCGTCTCAGCGCCGAGTGTGTGCCCAGGTGAATTATACCACCTGCTCCTTTACGGCAAGGAAGTCATTTGTTTTTAATAATCCAGGATGTTCCTGCCTAACAAAGGAATACTTCTGTGTCTTTCCGCTTGATATTTTGATTCCTTAAGAAGTGTAAGAAAATTTGAAACAATTCTTGAGACATTTAAGGGAACGGCGGAGCATTCCATCACTTTGACAGTGATTAAGACATATGCTGGGAATCTTGCTTTGGAGCTGTATATCTTTGTGTGTGACCTCTCCCCCCCAATTTGCCACTCCATTTGTCCCATCGCTGCTCTGTCCCTCTGCTGCTCTCCCTGCTTCCCTGTCTCACTTCTCCCTGCGTGTTTGTGTGTGTGTGTTCATTAAACTCCCTATTTTAGGCCAAATTTGGTGGCAAGCCTTCCTTGCTCAGCTTAGAGAAACCAGGTGTGACTGAATGCTGCATTTATTTGGTCGGTCTTATGGGGAATGATCTCATTATTGAATTAGCCTCATAATAACGTTGACAAGGGGGACATAAGAACATGGAGGCCTGAGGGAGAGAGAGAAGCATTACTAATTCTCTGAGGAATATAATTTCCTAAATTCAATCATCCTTTTTAAATGATTTTTTTTATTTAGCTGAAATAAGTAAATTAACACAGTTTTTGGCAGACAGTCTGGGTCTCGAAAACATAGTAGAAAAAAATGCATCTGAATAATGAAGGGCCGCCTAGGCAGCTCTGAGGTTGGCGTGGGTGGGCCGAGTGCCAGCGAAGCGTTTCTCCAGGAAATAGCTGCACCAGCCACCGCGCCAGGCCTTTCCCAGTTGGATTTGTGAATGATGTCCGAGGGAGTGGGTGTAAGCCGACGTGTGGCCGTTTGGGGCAGGGACTGCTCCTGTGATTCTTTACTTCTAGTGGGTCGTGAATCAGGCAAGTTTAAGCGTGCAGCGTGGGTGTGTCTGGCCTTCTGATGCTGGCCCAGAAGACGCCTCCTTACTGCACTGCGAGCCCCAGAAGGCCAGGCTGTCCTGTCTGTCCTCTCAGTGCCTGGGCCAGAGTGAGTGCCCTCATGCGCATTGGATGGGTGAATAGGGGCCACGTTAAGGCTTCGTTTGGTGTCAGTGAAGGGCTTGGATAACGACGAAGTTCACTTTCATCTTGAATGCCCGAGAGTTTTAATCAGCTGACATGGGTCAGTTCACTCCTAGGTGTGTAAGGAAACCAGGCATCTCCCTTGCAGTCCTTTCTTTGTGCAGCAGAAGGTGTTCCAGAAGGGACTAATATGCCCCTGCTCTTCAGTCTCCGTCCCTCATTTCCTCTTGCTCTCATACACGCGCACGCGCACACACACACACACTTTACAGCCTCATCTTGTTTCCGTTCCTGTTTCTGCCAGGGACAGGCTTTGTGAAATGGGTTCCATCAATTCCACTGAACTGGAAGCTCTGTAAAATAAATAAATATAACAGCAATAGCAAAATAGCCAGAAATAATAAGCTGGAGCTGTGTACCTCAGCATTCCTTAAGCAATGTCTAATCAAGCATGGGCAGCATCTGTATTTCCAGCAAATCTCTACAGGAATGTTATCTTCTAACACAGTAATTAATCACTAGTTGCCATGTGTCAGAAAACTTATTTAACAAGAAGTTGCAAGGCTCTTGTAGAGTCTCACTTCCGTAGCCTTCCTGGCCAGTGGAAAGTGTAACACCCTTTCTGTAATCAACAAATGAAGGCTCTGGAGCAATCCCGTTCATGTTCCTTCTTCTGCTCGTGGTATTGTTGTCTCTCGCTTTTTCTACCCACCTGCGCTCTAACTCACCTCTACTAGGAGGATAACTCTTGCATACGTAAAGAATCAGATGACCTATGTGACCTCCAGAGCTACAAAGAGACCCCGTCCCATTGATAACAATCTCTGCTATGGTTCTGACCACTGTTACTTTTCAAACTCACAAAGATGCTTTGTCCCGGAAAGTCACTGCAGATTAACTAAAAAGTGGAAGGGCTTTGTGACTGTGCTGTTTAATTCCTTCATCAGAGGTCATCTTACCCCGAGCTGCCATGCTCATGTCAGGACACAGCTAAAGGGGGAGTGGGAGCAAGCCATGCGGACAACTAGGGGAAGAACGTACCAAGGGAAGGAATCTAAGAGCCAAACCCAGAGGGAGGAAGGAGTGTGTGTGGCCCTTAACGAGCAGCAGAAAGCCAGTGTGGCCGCAGTGAGTGAATATGGGGAGAAGAGTAAGAGCTGGGGTCAGAGGTTTAATCTGAGGGGCAGAGACCTTGCTGACTGTTATACCGACACGCTGGCTCTTGCGTGCAGTGAGGCAGGGGCTTCGGGAACGGGAGAGTGCCACGGCCCGACTTACACGTGAGAGTCACCATGGCTGCCATGTTGACAGTAGATGCCTGGGGAGAAGAGGTTGCAGGCAAGGGCAGAAGCAGACAGACCTGTGAGAGAGCCGCTAAGTGGAAGCTGAGGTGACTCACAGCGACATGGTAGTGGTGGAGAGGATGAGAGATGTCAGATTAGGATGTATTTTTAAATATGTCCTGTCATCTGCTAGGATTTGCTGAAGGATTGGACGTGAGTTTTTGAATTGAGTTTTCATTTACTGAAACGAAAATTAGCCCATTGGAGAGACACATTGAGTTGGGGTTGGGTGGGGAGGGCAAAGGGGCCGAGAGGGAGGGGATATCGAGAGTTTGGGTTGGGCAGTGTTAGGTTTAAGATGCCTATTAGACGTCGGAGGAGAGAGAAAGAAGAGAGAGCTGCATGTATTATACAAATCCAGAGCTCAGGACAGAGGCCTGGGCTGGAGAGAGGAGCTTGGGAGTCATCGGCGTGCGGATGGGATCGAAGGCGATGAGGCAGAGCAAGAGGTGAGAGCGCCAGGCACAAGCAGAGGAACAGCGTGAGCTGTCCCGGGATGCTGCAGTCCTGCAGAGCCACCAGTGAGAGCGCCTGAAACGGAGCAGGCGAACTGTAGGAAGATAGCCAGGAGAGGTCCTGTCCGAGAAGTCAGGTGAAGAAAGCGCTTTAAGAGGAGGGGATCCTCATCTGGGCCGATGCTGCTGGCAGGGTACACTAGCTCAGGACAGAGAACTGGCTGCTGGCGGGCCACCCAAGAGGCTCGGGGTGCTTTGCTTTTTGCATTTCTTTATCTTCCCTACACGAGCGACCTAGCAGAGACACGAGCCTTTCATGTATCTGGGAATAGGCATCTCCCTCCTCTATTCCCTGGCAGGGAATGCAGTGATTAGAAAGTTTCTGTTGTGATACGCAAAAAATCATCTTTTCTCATTGGCTGGTCACTAAGACAGCTCTGCGCTTCCCAGCATAGGTACTCCTCATGTGTTTCCCACCATGAAGCGGCGTCGTGGTCCCTCTAGAGGGGTAAATAACTGGGTGGTCTCACTGTTAATGAGGGGCAGTCTCTGCTCCCCGGAGCCCCACCCCTTCCTTTCCACCTGTCTTCCACCGACTCTGGGTGAGCTCTGGAGCTGGTCTACATATGCTCTCCTAACCAGGGAAGACCTGGGTTTCCTACGCATAGAGCCTGTACGTAGGAACATTTGCTCCGCAGAAGCCAACAGAGAGCTCTCCCTGGTAGAGGAAGAACCATTTGAAACTAGGGACCAAAGGAGAAAAAAATCTTGCCTGAAATGCCTCCTCTGAACACAGGTTTATATGGAGAAGGAAAATATACAATATTTGTTTAACTCAATAAGAAATTGAATCAAAAAGTGAAAAGACCAATAGGTTGGGAGAAAATATTTGCATATAATATATGTGATAAAGAGCCTCATATCCAGAATGTATGAAGAACTCTTACAGCCCAATAGCACAAAGGCAAAAAGCCCAGTTAAAGAGCAGGTAGAGGCACCCCAGCAACAGTAAGTACAGCTAGTGCCCAGGGCTTGGTTTTAACATTATTCTGAAATAAAAGCACCCAGAGACCCTGGGAGAAATAGTAATCCTAGGGCTGGGGAAAGAAATACACAAGGTGAGCCGAGACCATCTTGCAATAACGAAGGGAGGAAGCACTGAAATCCCACGCATGTGACCCATTGACCCGGGTGAGTCAGAGGGGCTCCGGAGCCAACCGCAACGCTTCCAGTGCTCAGAGCTGGACAGCCGGAGCCAAAGAAACAAATAAACAAAGTGGCATTGGATCTTAGCCCAAAGCATAAAAATAAATACCAGTGAGTCCATGGTGATATAAATAAGTGACAGACATATGAGTAGATGAGGAGAAAGTGACAAATCTGTGCAGAATTCCAAATGAATTATGTAGCTACTCTACCCTTCTTCTTCAGCACAGGATACACATACTGACTTCCTTCCCAAGAACACCTGCGGGCTGGGGGAAGGCAACTTCACGGTAGAGGAATCTGGCAAATAGCAGTTGAGCCAGGTGATCAAGGTCAATGTCAGCAAGCATAAATCATGTTGACAGGCGCACCCTTGGTACAAGGGGGTGAAAACGGCACTTTACCTCTGTAAGCCTCTTTCCCAAAACCCACAACCCCCGCACAGTCATGACACGAAGCATTGGCATACATCCAAAGGGGAGGACCCTGCACAGTACCAGACTAGCGCCCCTCGAATGGTCACGGTCAGAAAACCAGGGAAGGTCTGAGAAGTTGTCACAGCCGAAAGAGCCTGAGAAGACGCGACAAGTGCGTGTAATGTGGTCACTGGATGGGGTCCTGGAACAGAAGAAGGACATTAGGTTAAAAACTAAGAAAATGTGAACAAACTATGAACTGCGGTCCATAATGTACCAATGTTAGCTCATTTGTTTGGATAGATTTACCGTACTAATATAAGATATTAATAATAGGGAAACTGAGTATAAATTATCTGGGAAACGTCTATTTTCAATTTTTCTGTGAATGTAAAACTACTGAGGGAAAAATCTTAATTAATTAATTAATAAAATACGCATAGGATGCGACCATACCTTCCTCCAGAGGAAGCACACAGAGGGCCAATCTGCACTTGAAAAGATGCTCACCACCAGTCCCTGTTAAGGAGATGCAGGTCCGAACCGCAGGGAGACGCCAGGTGGCGCCCAGTAGGATCGCTGTCAAGGAAACACGAGCATGGAGAGGGTGTGGGGAACCCTGCACACTGTCGGCAGGAATACCGGTGGTGCAGCCGCTCTCGACAGCCGTTCCGGAGCTTCCTAAGCCGAAGCCTCTGTTCACTTCTCTAGCCCCAGGACCTAGAACAGCACCTGGCATTCAGTAAACATCCTGGGTGACAAGGTTGAAGTGTCTGGACTTCATCCTGTCAGTGACTGAAGGCTTTGAAGTGGACGAGTGAGATGGTCGGATTTGGATTCTAAGCGGACGATTTCAGCAGCTGGGTGGAAAACGGAGTTGCAGGCGATAACACTGGGGGCCTTGCAGACCAGCCGGGAGAGGGAGAGGTACGGGGCTGGCGGGGATGGAGCAGGCAGATTCGAGAAGAATGAAGGAGCTGAAATTGGCAGGATTCAGAGAGGGATTGAATCGCGAGGGCAAAGACAGAGGAGTTGAGGATGACCCCCTGCTGTCTGGCGTGGGCATCTGGCTGGGTCACACCACCATCAGAGAAGGTGAGCCTGCAGGAGGAGGGGTGTGGCTTTGGTGGAGGCATGATCTCCAGGGGGCACTGTGAGTCAGGACGCCCGTGAGACCTGCAGGTGGAGCTGTCTCGTGGGCAGCCAAGTGTGGGAGCTGGACCCGTGGGCAAGGCCGGACTGACGTGCAGACTCACAGCCTGGAGTGTGTCAAACCACTGCAGAAAATGAACACTGCAGGTAGAGAGCAGCCCCCTGGGGACACCAGCCTGTCAAGGGCACGAGAAGGAAGAGGAACCCCTGAAGAGGATAGGGAGGAAGTTCCCAAGTACAGGGCCGGAAGGGGGCAGCGCATCAGAGCGGGGCATCCTACTCCCCAGGAAACTAAAGCATCTTCTCAGTTTAACCTCTCTGACTCCTCTTGACAAGAAACTGGGCACCTTCATCAAGGGGACAGAAGGGCAAAGCCAGCCTGGGAACTAAATATGTCACTGGAGACCCCGGCTTTCTCCTCGACCTCGTACTCTCACTAGGGCCAGCGAGGATCTCTGGCGTGACCGAGAATGTTGAATCCCCTCCAAGGGGGCCGTTCAGTAGGCTTGTTTTCTTGAAACCTATTGCACCAGGACTGTGACTTCAGTTTTCTGCAGGAGAAGGTGGTAGGCTTTCCTCTTTGGAGTGGCCAGGGTGCAGTGTGGTAAGGGATTAGCAATGACATGCTGCCATCTGCTGGACACCCCCACAGGTATCAGACAGACGAATGCCTTCAGTCTCCCAGATCTCCTGAGGAGCGGGCGCTGCCCCTGAGGTGGCCTTCGGAGGTGACTTGGCTGAAAACAGGAAGTGTCTTTACCTACCACATTTTCTTTGGCTGCCTCCCTAGAAGACCGATTTTGTTACTGAAAAAAAAAATCGAAAATATTTTCATATCTTTTTCTCTTTTTTTTTCCTGTCCAGCTTTATTCTGCCGTTGGTTTATCTGACTTTCCAATTCTGGGGTAACCTATCCCTTTCCAGCCTTTAGCTGTAATACTGAAGATTTTTGACTCAAGATTATTAACCATGTGGATCTGTGATTAATTTTGTAGGAAAGATTAGTTTGCTACCCAAAGTCTTTTAACAATGATGCAGAGACAGCCCTGATTTTCCTAGGGGCCAGTATAAATTGAGAAATATGATGAGTTAGATAGCCTTTGCTGCCTGGTAGAAGGAATTGTGCCAGTTAATACAATTTAATGACAAAAACATTTACATGACTTGATCTCTGAGAAAAAAATTAAAGATCTTTATATAAGTAGATTTGAATATTACATCTCCCTAATTAAACCTTCATTTGACCTTGCTAATCTGTTTCTGACCACCCCACTTTCTACTGGTCTCCTTTTTCTGTGTTTATGGCACTTACAGCAGGCTCCCTGTATTCTAACAGTCGACCTCTGATTGGCCGTTTATCCGTGCTGTGTGGCGGCAGTGGGCGCCCACTGTGGGCCTGTGCCCCAGGAAGCTCGCCAACACGACGAGTGCTGACAGCGTTCTCCAGCAAGTGCCAGCACTGCCGTTTGGTTTCTCATAAACAGACCTGGTGTGTGAGGCTCTGATGAAGTAAGATCCCTTGTGATTGTGCTCAATTAGTCTGCCGTGCCTTGTACATATATAACGTCAATGTAGCATTTGCAATGGCAGTCTTCCCTTTGTAGCAATACGCTGCAATTGGAATGATTCAGAGATTAGTTAGCATGGATGCCAGGTGTCATTATTTCCAATAGAGATCCCAGGGAATGGAAATCAGAAGTGACTTTTCCAAAATCTCTCGTCAAATTGTGCTATTTATATACCCTGCACCACCTCTGTGGTCATCATAGTCAGGAAATAAAATTAATTCACCCAGTGAGACCATTTTCTGCCAGGAAAGGATTGTATTGTGCTAAAAAGGCATTAAACTTGTTTTGTGACTGAAGCCCAAGAAGGATCATTTATTTACTGACTCTATTAGAATTCTTACTGCAAAACTTGCTGCTGGAAGCTGACCTTTCTTATTTTCTAAATAAGGACATGATGTTTAATTTTGATGCTTAAAAGCAGGAAACAGGCACAGTTCTTATAGCTGTGAAAGCAAAGCTACAGCCCCTTACAAACCACGTGAAGGCCAGACTTCCTCCCCAGCTCCAACCTTTTCTTGTTGCATCTTATACAGGAAGCCCTTCCCTCCATTCCCACCTTCCGTTTTGCTCAACACCCTTCGCCATTCTAAAGAAAACAAACCAAAGGGCCAAGGGGAGGCCAGAGAGGACCAGAGTGAACGCAGTGGTCCACTCCCAGCCCAAGTCCCAGTTTATGTGAATCTGTCAGGATTCAAACTTAGCTCTGCCGAACCCCGAAGCTTACACAGGTTCTCAACCACAGGAAATCAGGGCTGTCGTTCTGTAAATACTAGGTCTCTGTTTTGCTTTGTTTAATTAAAATGTGATTTCATTTTTCAATTAGGCTGTTAGCTCTCACTTTTTTCCCTGTGTTCGTTCTGGTTGTGTGTCTTTCCTGCTTGATTTCCTTCGAGCTCTGGCCTCTGGCAGGTCTAATCAGCGTTAATTAGCAGCTTCACCATGGCGGGCTCTGCAAACCCTCCTGGGCTGCAATGTGTCGGGCAGGTTTTGCTCGGCCGTCGGGTTTTCAATTCTGTTTTCTGCCCACCTCCCTAGCAACTGTCCTGAAGCCACAGCACCTGATGCCCAGCATCCCTCTCTGGCAGCCACCCCACAAGTTACACAAGTTAGAACGCAGACAGGATTCGCTTCGCAGGTGAAATCTATCATTAACCCCAGTACACACCCTGCGCCCTTCAGACACCAAGCCGGTCAGCCAAGTGGTTCTCAAAAGCTAGGGGGTGTAAGAACTTCCTAGAGAACTCGTGTTAAGTGGACTTCTTTGACTCCATCCCTAAAATTTGGGATTCAGAAGGCTGAGGGCGGGGCCCAGGCATCTGCACCACGTGCCGGGGATCCGGACATGTTTGGTTTAGACGCTCCTGGAGAAATGCTCACCTAACCTCTCGTTCTTCGGGACTCCCACAATGTCTAGGCCATTTCCTCTCAGCTTCTTATCCTCTTTGAGTTGCCCTTTCTTTTTGTCTGTCCCGCTGTGGACAGGAAACGTGATGATAGCCTGGAAGCACTTTCCTGGATGAAGTTGGATCATCCCTAAGTCTGCTCCCTAAGGCAGGCACCGTGGGTCAGCTTGTGTTCCTAGAAACCTGTGCGTGAACCAGGTGGCGTTTCATTTAGCGAATGCCTGGCCAGTGCACACATCCGACCCATCGCTGCCCAGATCAGGGCGAGCCACTGCAGCTCTCTCGGCTGACATTTCCTCCTCCACAAAGTAAAGGGTTTGACCTGACAGTCCACTGCGGGGTCTCAGGCAGACGGGACTTGCCCAGAGTTCCATGATGTACGTAGAGCCAGAGATGGGGCTCAGAGGTTTTCAAAGGGAAGATTTAACGTCAACTCAAGTCCATGAAGATACTGTACAGGACAGGCAGTTCAGTATTTGTGTGTGTGTGTGTGTGTGTGTACGTGCAGAAGGAGTGAGGAGGCCCGTTTCTTCTCATAGCTAAGATCATGACTGCAGCTTTGGCTCAGTGCACACATGGGAGAGTAAGACAGACAGAGATAGAAGCTGGCTACTGCTTTTACTTGACCTATAAAGGTCTTCTAAGGCGCTGAGCAGTGCTTCAGAAAATAAACATGCAGGTACTCAAAAACATAAATGTCACATCCACTGTAGCCCTGCCCCCCTTGCCTGCTGCAGCACTCCGACTGGGAAAACTTCATTGGACCTCCACCAGTTCCCTTTTCCTCCAGGCACCCTTCCCCTCCGTGCCCCAACCTTTAAAGGCACAGGTTTCCGTCGGCGCGGTAATGATTTCCATTGCCTGGCATCTGCATGTTTAAATTCCTCCGAAGAACTGCACACCTTTTCTTTTTCTCAGCTGGAGAGGGAGGCAAACGAGGAAGAAAACAAGGGGGGGGCGGAGAGGCCAGCTCGTGATCGACTTCTCCCTGGGCGCAAGGGGCGGAGCGGATCAATGCCTCGTGTCTCCTCCTGGCCTGCGTTCACACCGAATGCCGCTCTCCTGTGGGCAGTCCGTTCCACAAAGGCACTGACTGGACATTTTGGGGTATTGGGGACCAAGGAGGGAGGGCGCGAGGGTGGGGATTTCTCGCCACTAGAGCATTTTATTGACAATCTTAAAGGCTTTGTGATATATTCGACCAGAAATTAATTACAGCCCAGTTCCCCATTTCTCCCTTAGGTGACAGTCTGCTATTGGTGTGTGCCGCTGTGAAAGTAATAATAGGTTTCAGATGTTTGCGAAAAACACAAGTAATTACTCGCAATGATAAATCAGTCATTTGAAGTTTTGACTTCTCTCCGCTCCACACATGTGGCAGTGGAGTCTGTTTCTTTTGTTAACTTTAATTACACGGCACGGGAGAGTTTTTATTTTTCGGTTTTCAGAAATTTTGCTTTTTTTTCCAATTTGTTCTATTCCTTGGCCTCCTAGTTCCCCAGGGATGGAAGTGTTGAAATGATAATGACACGTGGCTGCCGTGCGAACAAGGGAAGCACATGTCTGCCAGCGAGCTGATTGCCTGAGTCAAATTTCGTAGCTATTGGCTATCAGCTCTTTGCCAGTTCCTCTAATGAGCCTTAAATATTTACTGTTTGTTGTGCAGAGGGAAAGAACGTCCTCTCGGGCATTTTGGGTCTCCCGCTCGCGGATGGCATGTGTTTAAATTATGGGCCCCGAAGCCAAAGAGCCTCTATTAGCGCTTTTTCCTGTTTTAAATTAAACACGCGCGCGCGCGCACACACACACACACACACACACAACTGTTCCCGTAAAGCTCACGGCTCCTTCCCTGGTGTCCCTCTCTTTCCCTAGGGCCTGTGCAGGTCTGCGTGGACAATGCTGACCACTGTGTCAGCTCACCTGTAGAGTGAGAGGGCAGTTTCCTTTTGGTAACTCTCTTAAAGGGACCCTCACCCAGGCAGACACAGTAGCGAGGACTGTACACCAGCCAGCGTGACATGGTGTCCTGCTGTCGGCACCAAGGCTGGCTCACCCCCAAAACAGAAACTACGGGTTTGCATATTGTTTTAACCCAAATAATTCGTATGGATATTACATTTTTGTGTTCTGCTAATGTCTTGTCCATTCCTGATCAGCGAGCCATTGTAAGTCCTCACTTCAGAGGCCTTGCTTAATCTCCCATATCAAGCTGTCCCTCTTCTAGAGCGATAGGGTTATTTCCCTTTTCAGTATTTATCTCTTTCTTTGAACTATTGTTTTCTTTGAAAGATTTTATTTATTCTTAGAGAGAGAGGGAGGGGAAGAGAGAGAGAGAGAAACATCAATCAGTTGCCTCTCACACACCGTCAGCTGGAGATCTGGCCCGCAACCCAGGTGTGTGCCCTGACTAGGAATTGAACCAGTGACCTTTCAGTGTGTGGGATCACACCCAAGCCACTGAGCCACACCAGTCAGGGCCGAACTGTCGGTATTTTTAGAACCCAACAGAAGAACAGTAAGAATTGGTTACAGATAATTCTTCTGTATGGAAAACTCATACTAACCAGGACTTCTGTGCTTTCTCTGCAATGACAATTGGGGTTCATGGTGTTTGCCTCTGAAGCTAGAAGATCCTGCTCATCATCAAAGAATACCACAGCATTAGGGTAGTTTAGGCAATGCATATATTTTACTGTTATATATTATGTCTTCAAAATTGATGACTCAACATGATATCTCAGTAAATGGCCAAAATATCTGACTACCTGTAACCCCTCGTTTTCTCTTCATTCTATATCATGGAATTTTTCTATCTCTCAGTAGTAACAAGTGCTTAAAAAATAAATATTTTTATTATTTTATTATTGTTAATATTATTACTAACAACTACTCTGTATTGAGTACCTTCTTCATGTAAGACACTCTACTTATATGATTTACGCACCTTATCTTATTTAATCCTTATAATAGCCTAGCGTTTATTAGCATTTTCATTTTACAAATGGGAAAATTGAGTCTCTGAGAGATTAAGTAACCTAGGTGGATGCAACTAGTAAATGACAGAACCATGATTCAACTCCAGCTCTATCTGCATTTTCGCCACTTTGCTACACAGCTCATTACAGCATAATGTATTAGTATTTCAAGAAGATATACCGCAGACTCAGTGACTTGATAGACTCTCTTAAATGGTGATGATAAGCTATTCCTAGTTGAAAGGCTTAAAGGAGGGGTGGCAGTTTCTTCTCCCTGAGAGAAACCGGAAGGAGGTGTTGTTTGGCAGGCGTGCAGGGATAAACAAAGAAGAAAGACCGGGAAGAAATATGAGAAGGGACTTTAGCCCAGTGCCTAAGCTCTGTCTAGAAATGACCACAGTCATCGTTGGCCCAACGGGGCAGGGACGGGCGAGGGTCTCTGGGAAGCCTGGCAGGGCAGCGCATTAGTGAGTGTCCAGGCCGCTCAGGAAGGACGGCTGCGCCCGCGAGCACAGGGAGGGCAGGGCTGCCGCCACGTGCAGCCCGCAATCCCAGAGTATCAATAGAGCTCCTTCACATGGTGGTAAGACAGTGATGGGTGAAACTGCCTTAAAATGGTTTTTAAGAAGCTGCTATGTTTTCCAACATGAATTAAAAATATTCAGAAAGGAGGGGAAAGCACCTTTTCCCAAGTTATTTTAGAAAAACCATTTATTTTAAAAGACAAATAACAGCAGTGATATACGATTGGCCTTCGTTGTTTTTTGACCAGCGAGTTTCTAAATCTCCTCCTGCTTTTAGGGCATTCCCCACGATATGGTCTTCGAGGGAGGCAGAGCCTACTCTCTGCCCTAAAAATGCAAAGTCCAGGCTTGCTTTCTATACGGAGACGTAACCTAGGCTGGCCAATCAGATGTGCCCACTCCACAGTCTCCGCAGGGAGCTGGGGACCCCGGGCATAGGGCAGTGGAGAACCCAGGAGGTGGTCGCAGAGTCAGCGGCCACGCATGGTCAACATCCAGGCTGCGGGGAGCAGAGCAAGACCGGTGTCTGTGTCGAGGGGTGGCAGCAGCCACGTCTCCGTGAACCTCTTTGAAGAGTGACTCCGGAGTGGTTTGGGCCATGATCCCCAGTGCTACACAGCTGTTTTTATTCCTGCTCACTTTCCAAGTCTGGTTCTCCCGTCTTTCCGGCTCATCTGTGAGTTACCCAGTATGTTTTTAATAATTTCCTCTTTGTAACTTAACAACCTTGGCTGTTACATACGTATATAGTAAAATCTAGTGGCTCTAGTAAATTTTAGCTTGTAATTCTGTCAGTTCGTGCAAAGCTTGGAATCTTACATTATTACTCATTACTATTGAAGTTTTGGGTTTTTCCCCCCACATTTTTGTATTGTCATTCAAGTACAGCTGTCTCCATTTTCCCTCCACCACTCCCCCCACCCCAGCCACCCCCACTCCCTCCCTTGACCCCGTCCCTCTTTGGTTTTGCCCATGCTTTCATTTGATTATGACTCATTAGTGTTAAAATCCTGATATAAAATTATACTTTTTTATCTTGGTCAATTATATAGAATACTCAAATATCTTTCAAGAATCATTTTTTAAGGAAAAGCAAAATTGGCCCAATTATGTGTGCATAGGTGGGACAACTTATTGGAGCTGTATGCTTATGTCCATTATCTACTGCTGTGTAATAAATCATCTGAATCCTTAACATCAAGAGCAACAGTTGTGTTAGTTCTCTTGGTTTAGCAGACTGGTGAGGGCTCAGCGGTGCGGTTCTTCTGCTGCACCGCCATGGATTCTCCTGCACAGCTGTCCTCTGACAGCAGGTGGGGCTGGAATAGCTAAGATGGCTCATGTGTCTGGTGGGGATAGCTGGGAGGCTGGGCTCAGCCTGGAGCCTGGGCTGGCTGGCTTCCTCTTTCTTTCTCTTCCTCCATCCTCAGAGGTTCCTCCTCTTCACATGGCTCTTCCATGTGGTTTCCCCATCAGGGTAGTCTTCTTACATCATGACTTAGGGCTCCCCAAAACATGAAAGTAAAAGCTGCCAGGCCTTTTGGGGTAAAGACCCAGGACTGGCACAGTCTACCGCATTCTATTAGTTAAAGCAAGACCAGCCTCACTCAGGTTCAATGTGAGAGGGGACCACACAACAGCAGGCTCAGTAGGGCATACCTTTGGAATTCAGCGGCACTGTGTCCAGACTTCGGCCTTGGATCAGACGCTCGGTGCCTGGTCTAGTAGACATCTACTGTATCTATTGGGACCCTTTCAGCTGCAAGGAGCAGAGACCAAATCCACACCAGCTTGAGAACGTACAGAATAATGAAACTGGGCTAGTCAAAGGGTGGTGGGTTTGGACTTGTTTTCCCAAAGGAGTTCCACCATATCAGCAGGGCCCAGTCTTGTTTCTCCACCTCTCACTTCTGTCTGCAATGCTGGGCTTCGTCATTCCATAGCCTGTCCTCCAGGGTGGCAAGTAGTAGGCCTAGACTTGTGTCATACTTATAGCCCGAAATCTTAGGTAAAGAGAGACCGCCCCCCGCCCCTCTAAGCTCGATATAGCAAGCCCTAGAGTGGGGCTCTGATAGGCCCAGTCCATCTCTGAGCCAATTGCTGTGACCAAGAAGAATGGAGCATTCTGATTGGACAGTCCACATCACATGTTCACACCTATGATGAAGGGTTGATCAGCCCAACCGGGGCCTCAGAGAACATGTTCCAGAGAAAAGGAAGGTTCTGTTACTGCAAGAAGTGGCACGAATCCTGGATAAACAAACCGAGAGATGACTACCGTGCCCAGTAGCAGTTTGCTGAATGAATAAAATCTAAGTACTAAGTGAATGGCACAGGCAAAACCCTGAGCTTTCTATGTGCCAAAGAAGATAGGAACGTGTAAAATTATTTTCTTGGATGCCATTTTAATGAAGAGTTAGAAAGAGGTACTCTTGGGACATTATTCAGAGTAGATTGAAACAGAGACGAATGTTGTGGAAGAGACTGTTGTTGAGTCGTGCTTGAAAGAGAAGAGCTTTAGAGGCAAGGATATTAGAGACAAAGGAAAGGTTACCTTCTCAAGAACCACAAGCTATTAAAAATAGAGGAAGTTAAAAAGTTTAATTCTCAGTGCCGCTGCTTCCCTTAAACCATGTCTGGAAGGAAATCAGGAGCTCCGTCTCTGGAGTGCTGCACTGTGTGGTTTCAGGCGTGCTTGCTTCCGGGACAGCGTCTGTAACCCCGAGTGTGACAGGTGGTGCTGTGAGTGTTCAGGGGGCCCAGGCAAAAACTAAGCTTCCAAGGCGATTGCTATCAAAGGAGAAGAGCCTTTTCAAAATATATTTTCACTTGTTGTCCTCTGTCACTTTGATTAACAACAGCTGATAAAATGACCAGAAATAAAAGTAATCCGCATTTCTGTATGTATAGTTTTTCCATGAAGCTGAAGGTTTCCATGAATGTGAGTTAATTTTAGCTCCTCTCTCACGTGCTAAGAAAAAGAAAGTGTGCCCACCCCTTCTCTCTCTCTCTCTCTCTCTCTCTCTCTCTCTCTCTCTCTCACACACACACTAGTTTTCATGAGACAGGTGAAACAAGAAATCAGTAGGGGGCAGAGAGGAGGTTGCAACTTCGTAAGAAGAGTCCCAATTGGTTCTCAGATTACTTAGATCATTTGTCTTCCCAGAAACCTGAAGAGCCTTTACTAGACAGGCTTTGGGATGGTGTCATCTGGCCCCTCCTTTAACAGGCAGGAAACAGGCTTAGAGAGATGAGCTAACTGGCCAGGAATGATCCTGATAGGACCGAACGCAGATTTCCCAACTCCTGGTCCAGGGCTCCCTCTGGAGGTCTCCGTGCTGACACCAGCTCGCCCAGGTGCGCATTCCTCAGAAACAGCGGTGGCTGGGCAGTGGCAGGCAGCCTGGACGGAAGGGACACCCCACCCCCAGTTTCTGATACAACCCTAAGGGGGGGTCAGGTTAACCCCACTCCCCATAATGTTTGTCTCCTCTAAAACTAGAACAATATTGCTGTTGTACACTTTTTATCAGCAGAAATGACTGTGTGATAATGATTATAACATCTGTTCACGAGCCACACAGGCATGTCTCTGTTACTAAGTAAATACAGAAAGATTATTAGTTTTATTAGCTTTTGATATTAATCCTGCCATGTTATCTCTCAGCTATAAATATCTGCTCTGCCCACATCAAACTGAATCTTTTCTTAAGTCATTCAGAGTAGAAATGATAACTCAGTTAATTACTGTCTAAATGCCACAAAATCCTGAAGTCGAAACAACATGTAAGAACTGGGATGATGTGAGAGGGAGACACTGTCAGGGGGAGGCTTCTCTCCCACTGAGGAGCGGGAGGCGGGACTGTTTGCAGAAGGCCTAGGGTTCTTAGGCCAGCCCCTGTGTGCAGGTGGCCGGCCAGGCCCCTGTGCGGGTCAGCACGGTGCAGTTGGCCCGGCTTGGGAGTTGTGTGGACGCTACCTTGTCAGGTGCCAACTCTGGTACTAGCCTTCTGGCTCTAGTAAAGATTTCTCCCCAGGGTATGTGGGTTCTTTTCCTGAGCCTCTGAGTTCGTGGTGATTCTGTGGAGAGGAGCTGGGTAGACAGGGAGAATCTATTTTTCTCTGACCCATTTGGAAGAGCACCAAGGGTTAGGGTTGGGGTCCTGTACACAAAACCTTCAAATTCTTACTTTCTCTGAGAGAGATCTAGTTGGATATAGACACCTGCTTTCTGCCTTGTAGGAACATTCTCAGATACGTAGCCATACCTAGCAAACAGACCTGAGGGCCCTTGCATCCTGAAGTGGTCTTTCTGAGCAGCTAGGAGGGAGGAGGTGGAAGCAGAACTCTGGAGCACAGGACACCTACCTAGGTTTTCTCCTCGTCTGACAAAGAAGACAGACCTTATCTAGACCAAGACCTGCCCACCCACCGGCTTGTCTTTCGTCACATTGTCCAAAATGCATGACCTGATATGTCCCCTGTTTATTGTAGTTTAAGCCTCTGTGTCACTTCAGCACCTTGGTGGTCCTTTTAAAGCAGTCTGTTTTCAGGCTCTTACACATCTTTGGGACCATCTACCATTGGGAGGTTCTCACCACTAATTTCCTTAATGAACAGAGCCATGTACAAGCCCAAAAAGCACATAATTTATATTGTTTCAGTATTGTTTCAGCTTAGGAAGCATTTCCTAAGGAAGGCAGTTGCTCAAGGTGGTTATGACAAAGTAGCAAAGGGATCATTCATTCATATAATTTGCACATCAAATAGTTACCAAACACGTGTGGGAGCTAGCCATTCCCAGAGCTTCAGAAACGGAGATACAGTTCCTGCGTCTACACAGAGTAGCGGGGTTGGCTCCATCATGTGGACCATACATCCTGTGGCGTGAGAATTAAGAGGGATGGGATTAAGATAAAAAAAGATGTTAAAACATCCTAAGATTCCCTCCTAGGTAGGTATACCCAGGAGAAATGAGAACATATGTTCACACAGAAACTTGTATACAAATGTTTATTGCAGCATTATTCATAATAACCAAAAGGTGGAAACAGCCCATCTGTTCACTCTTGGATGGACGGATAAACAAGCGTGGTATATCCATACAGTGGATTATTATTTGGCCATAAAAGCTCGAAGTACTGATTCCTGTGACAACATGAGTGAACCTTGAAAACATTACGCTATGTGAAAAAGAGCCAGTCACAAGAGATCATACACGGAATGAGTCCATTCACATGAAAGTCCAGAATAGCGAGGTCTGTGGAGACAGAATGCACGTGAGCGGTTGCCTGGGCAGGGTGTGGGTGTGCAGAGAGCAGGGGCAGTGGGGGAGGCAGGGGCAGGGTTTCTTTCTCAGGTGATGAAAATGTTCTAAAATTGATGGCAGTAATGGTTGCAGATATGTAAAGATGTCTAAAACCATTGTATTGTGCACTTTAAGTGGGTGAATTATATGGTATATGAGTTATATCTTCATAAATCTGGGGGTTTTTCTTAACCCTAATAACAAAAATCAAGAGCCGTGATAGACGATGGCAGAAAACTCTCCCCCCCCTTCCTGCCCTCCCTCCCTTTCTCTCTTTCCCTTCCTCTCCAAAGGGAGAAACTTCCTACGGCTGAGGAAAGGCAGACACAGAGTCTGAAACCCTGCCTGTGGAAGTAAGGGGATGCTTTTCGGAGCCCCGCTGATGTTTTAAATAATTAAGAGTTGATTATGGAGCTAATTAGGACTAAAGGACTTCCAGCTTAAAAATAAAGAGTACACTAGACTCAGGAAGGGACAGACAGGTATTATTAAGTCAAGATCTGACGCACACGTGTCCGTCCCAGCCGGAAGAAGCCTTTCTGACTCTAGCGAAGGAATTACGGTGCAGCGCACTCCGGAAGAAATAGCAATTCCAGAGTTAAAAGAGCTGCATCTAACAGAAAGAAAAACTGAGAGATGGGTCGCAGACTCCATCACACGTCCATCAAGGTAGGACCGCCGAAGAAACAGAAAGGAGTTCTTTTGCTTTCTGTGTGCAGAGACGTTTTGTTTTAAGTTTTCGTCTGTTACTCAGTTCAGGTCATTCTAATAAGCAGACAGTGAGGGTGGTTACAAAGTCGTGATTTAAAATCTAACTGCCTCATCTCCCCAGTAACCCAACCCGTCTGGGGTTATAAACCGTGGCTCTTTATTGCCACCTGATGACAGCAAGGAGCACAGCCCTTCTGAAGTACTGGCCTCTTTAGAAGCAGACTGGCTCCTTGCAAGCTGAAATTCAGAATTAGAAAGAAGCCCCTTGTCGGAGGCAGGTCTTTTCTTGCAACCACATCACCTAGAAGGCAATATTCTGTACACTGACAGCGACTTTCACTATATGACAGTGAAAGCAGTGGTTTTCAGCCGCTGTGCCGCGGCGCACTGGTGAGTGTTTAAAACCTGCAGCGTCCGATGATTCCGTCAGGGGCACTGACCTCTTTGCTCTCAGACTGTCGAGTTTAACAATGAAAACAGCCAACACAACAACAGCTGTCTGATGTAAATGAATCAAACTTATACCTGTATTTTTTGTCAGACTGGCAAGAAATGTGTATTTTGGTGTGCCGCAGAATTTTAGAGGTTAGTGCGTGTGTACCGTGAGAGGAGGAAGGCTGACAGTGGCCGCGCTGAAGCGTTAGGCATGTGTCGCCCTAAGTCTGTCACCACTCTCTCTGGAGCCGTCGCTGCCACCGCTGGCCACTGGCCGCCTCTCTGGGGTCCGTGGCAGCTGCCAGCCTGTTCTCGCAGTGGCTGTCATCACCGTCACAGACAAGCTGTTGCACCTGCCACTGCCGTCCCGCTGCTCGTGGGACCCGCTGGCACCTCTCCATGCCACATCAAGGTGTGGACACCGCGCGCCAGCCAGCCCAGGCTCCGCGCCACCCTGACAGCGGTGATGCCCGTGGGACTGGCCCTGAGCCAGGGGGCTGGTTTGATGGTCACCTTGCAACCTTGGAAACAGCTGGGTGGGCCTCAAAAAGTCCTGCACTTTTTTATAAAGATTTTATTTATTTACTTCTTAAAGAGAGAGACGGAGGGAGGGAGAAAGAGGGAGAGAAACATCAACGTGTAAGAGATTGATGGATCACAAAAAGGATTAAATCCACAGTGAGCAAGGACAGGAGGGGACTTACCAGTGAACAGAAGGTCAGCAGGTTGCTGGACGACAGGAGGAAGATGGCACACAGTCCCCAGAGGAACCGGGCGGGAGTGGGGCAGGGTGCAGCTTCTGTGTGTAATGTGTAACGAGGGCTTTGGAGAAGTTCCAGGCTCATAAACAGTTCAAAAACTAAAACTGGGGGGGGCTGCTGAGACAAACCAAAAATGGGGGGATTAATGAAAACTCACAGACATGAAAATAGCACCATTTTATTCACCCCTTCAAAATGTTGGCATCCAGAATTTATTCCTGGAAGAGCTATCTTAGGAAATACTTACAGCACGTGAAGGCTGCTGGTGCGGATGTTGGAGCCCCAGAATAAAACGCTCCTCATGCGGCGTCGGAGAGAGAGGTCCCCAGCCTGGCAGTTGGCGCGCCCACCTGCTCACCCTGAAGAGAAACCTGCCTGTCCACACCTGCACCCCCTACATGACACTACTACGCAGAACTCCCTTTCACCAAGGGAAGTGGGTTCTTAAGAACAGCATCCTACCTACCTGTGCTTAGAGACCTGGCATCCAGCTGACTGGAGTCCCAGGAAAAGACATCAGAAAATGAAGGGCGAGGGAAAGAACTGAAGAATTAATAGAAGTGCTTTTATCAAACCAAAGAGGGGCACATGTCATCACAGTAACAGAGTCTGTTGGGCGCCCACTGGAGTGGCTGGTTAATAGCGCCCCCCCCCCCCCGTAAGCTTCAGAACACCAATAGTACAGTTGCTGAAGGCTGGGGTGGGGGCAAGGGGCCCAGCCAGTGTCAGACGTGTTACCAGGGGCACTGAGGGCCAGGAGACAATGAAGCCATGTCTTCCCAGCTCTGAGCGAGAATGATTTCAACCTAGAATTACATAGCCAGAGAGCATATCAGCCCGTTCTGTGGGCAAGAGAAAGACATTGTCAAATTTATAAGGATTCGGAAAGTTTGCTTCTCATGCTCTTCCTCCTGGGGAACTAATTGAGGATGGTTTTGAGCAGAACAAGTAAATAAGCCCCCAAAGTAGAAAACGCAGTGTCTGAGAAAATACTCGATCCCACTCAGAAAAGCGGTGAGAGGCAGCTGTGAAGCAGGCTCAGGGAAGAGCCGCCCAAGGTGGAAGACGGACTCACGCCCTGGGACGGGCCTCCGGGAAGGGAGAGACTCGGGGAAGTGGAGAGTGTGGTTAGGAAGCTATAAAAAACCCAAAACAAACAAACAAACGAACAAAAAAAACCTTAAGGTATAGTAAGTACAAGTAATGCAAGAAAAAGGAAAGCCAATGAGAAGTTTTCGGGGGGCGGGGCGGGGCGGGGAGAGCCAGCTGTACAAGAAACTCATGGTGAAAACACAAAGCAGACTTCCAGAAGCATCCTCTTTGAGGAGTCAGCTGGTTATGACTGATGGAGAAGGAATGTGAGCCCTGGACAGCACTGGCCCTGATGCTTAGGACACACGAGGACGCAAACCCTTTCTGTCGTGTTTTCACGAATCACCGTGCAGACAGAGCACGAAGGGTCCCGTGGTGTTTGCGGGACTGTCCCAGTGAAGGCAACGAGGGGAACCCAAGATGGAGGCTGAGCGGAGGGCGGTGGGGGACAGGGGAGGGGCAAGAAAGGTTGAAAACAGGGTCATGAGTAACCTCGCCTTAATAAGTGGGGGCAGGCAGGAGATGAACGGAAGTCAAAACAGTGATTTCAGTATTAAATTATAAAGCGAGCATTTCCCTATAAAATAATATGACACAAGAGGGAGGAGAGGTGCTACAGGTCAGCCGTGTCTTTGTTGACTGCATCTAACTTTTTAAAAAATGTTTACTCTCACATGATGTGATGTCCCATGGTGGTGACTTGAAGATCGGCCCCTCCAGTGGCCTGTCGACGTCACTAAGAACCCAGGTTCTTGCCAGCTCTCTGCTCTTCCTCCCTCAAAGTGTGCTGGCTTCACCCTCCACAGCCCGCTCTGGGGGCCCAGGCTGGCTCCTGCTTTTCCAAGGACCACAGAAGCATCCTGTGGAAAAACGCCATTTCCCTCCCTGTGCTTTGTTTTTGTCAGCAAGCAAAGATTGTCCCACTGTCCCTCTGCAGCCTTCTCCTGTCTTACTGGCCCAGACCGGATCACACACCCTCATCTGAGCCAGCCCCCTGGCGACTGAAAAGGGAAGCTGCCTTCTTGCAGCCACCCGTCAGCGGACTTGACCTGGCAGAAGGTCCCTGGAAATGGCAGTTTGTACCACACTATGAACCTAAGTCTTAAGCATAATAACTGCGAATACGATTTCTCTCTTAACTGATGTGTTCACATGGATAGCTGTTGAGAAAGGTTGCTGTCTGCGTTATCCCTGCGTTTGGGTCAGTCTCAGACGTGAATCAGAAAAGAAGCCACAGTGTCTGTCTGGTTCTCCCATTCAGTGACTCTCCCTTGAGAACTAAAAATGCAGGTTCCTTTTTCCAGCTGATGGATCCAGTCTGGATTCTTCTTTGATTATGCAGCTCTATATCATTCATAGATCCTAAAAGATCTTTCACTTCTTTAGATAATCTGTAGCTTTCCTATAATATATAGATTCTATATAGAGAGAAGGCTTCTGTGTCTCTTCCCAAAACTCCCCTGTTTTGCAAGTTGGTAAATGCAAACCAGAGTTCGAATCCCAGCTCCACCACTTAACTAGCATAACCTCCAGTAGTTTCTTGACCCTTTAACACTGTAGTTGTAATTATCTTACCTCTAAAGTAGAAATGACGAGTGGGCATGTTTGGGTGTTTTTAAGGATTAAGTGAAACTGCAAACAGAAGTGCCACTACCGACATAAGGAGGATGTCAGCAATGGCTCGTTTTTTTCCTACTGTAATGAGCGAGAGGCTATCTAGCACCTGGCTTCCCAGTTTGTGTGCGTTTGATAGTCAGTTGACATTATTGAAAGAGAGTCAAACTGGGGGCCAAGGCAGAGGAATTTAATTCTTATTTGAAACATGATCACAGTAACTGGAGGACAGATGAAAAGCGGCAAGGAGAAGACTAAAGGGGGAAGACACCAGGGCTTCTGACCAAGTTTCCTCCATCAAAGCCTGCGCGCTGCTCCCACTCTGCACAGAGCCGGGTCCTGGGGAGCCGCCATTGACGGGCTCCGGCAGCGCGGTCTCCTCGTGGAAGGGGCCGGGGCAGCAGCCTTTCTTCGCTGAGCAACTTTGAATTACACAAAGAAATCAAGCTCAGATCATCAGAAAGCACAAAGTGAGAGATAAAATATGTTACAAGATTATAATTCAATCATAATTGAATTTCTCTAGCATGTTCCCCTGGTGGGGAGGTTCAAAGGAGTTCAAATGTATCGTCTCCGTTAGTGACAGCATGCGTCAGTGGCGATGAAGGCGTGATGTCAGACGCTCCACTCTCCGCGTCCCACTCTGAGGCCACGGGACGG
Source organism: Tonatia bakeri (assembly GCA_004024845.1). Lineage (NCBI taxonomy): Eukaryota > Metazoa > Chordata > Mammalia > Chiroptera > Phyllostomidae > Tonatia > Tonatia bakeri. The sequence continues at coordinate 21,816 of PVIA01001366.1, read as the reverse complement.
GGCGGTGCTCCTGTGGCTTTAACCTCCGTGGCTCTGCACACACCGCCAGGAAGGTTTTAGGCGGAACTTAGAAATAGGTTATTCCCGTCCCTTCTCTGTGGCTTTCTTGGTTCTGAGTGGAGGCACCGTTTGTGTTATTTCTTCTCTAAATGTGCCTGGAGCAGGTGCTCTGGGTTCAAGCAGCTTGTTGAACAGAACGCCACAACTAAGTACACGAAAGACTTCCCGTGACTTTTCACAAGTTGTTATAACCCAGCTGTAGCCCTGGAGTTCTTGAGAAAGCACATATTTTTATTGCCAGGATTCCAGTGATAAAGTAGTAATAATCCTCAGGGTCTCACTACTTATCATCTGATCCTGAATCTAGGGAGTTCTTTTCCAAATGTCTAGCACTCTGAATAACAAGCACAAAAGCAGACAACTTGTGTTCCCGCAGTCTCCCCTCTGAGGGTTGAGGTGCGAGCAGACCTGGTACAGGATCAGCCTCCTGCACCCACTGTGGACCCCACAGTAGAGCCGGACCCCCACTTTCCGAGGCAGCCCTGGGAAGCATGAGGCTAAGGAGGTGCGGTATTGATTGTACAAGAATTAGCATTTCTGGCAGATGGGGACTGTCTGAACCCGTTCAGCTGGGAGGCATCTGCGTGGGGGCAGATTGGCATCGCTGAACTTGGACATGGCAGATTTCGGATTTAAACATACAGCCTGTGATGTAGCAGCCTGAGACTTCTCCCATGGAGATCCGGTGAATGCACAAAAAGGTTCAAGGCTTCACTAGTTCCAGGGTAGGCTACACATTGCAGAATGAAAATATTTTCCCCACGTTCTGCACTGATACTCAGGGCAGCTCATCTCCACTGTGCCCTTCAGGAGCCCCTGCGTGTACTCAGTTATTCAGAAGTTACTGGCCTCTCTCATTTGTCTTACGTATCTTTTAAGTCGTCTTACAGCGCCGAGCTAAGTTCTGTGGGTAAATTAATCTTGTTTGAGAAATCATGGGCAAAAAAAATGCTTTTTACTTTCTGTACTGCTTTTTGATGCCTCATCCCTCCTATCTCTGCCTTCTCATCGCTGTCTTACTTGTTTCCCATTTCTTACCTTATTTCCTCGCCGTTCTGCCTGGCCCCAGGCCCTCACCTTCCCAGGGAGCATGCACACCACAGGATGCTCCCGATCTTCACACAGGGGCGGGCAGAAGCAGACTTACAGTCACTCGTGTGGAAAAACACAGGACACAAGAATAAATAATAATCCAGGAGGAAACTCTGTGTTTCACATACTCACAACTGGAAACCTACGTTCGCCTCACCCTGTACCATGTATTGCCATGAGCAATAACAAAGGGATTTCTTAAGATCCCTGGGATACAGGCTGCGTTTTTTTGCACCACCACCCCCGCCCCAACACTTAGTGCGTCTACACCAGTAAATCTTATTTTTTCTTGAAGACCTTACATCCCAGGTTCCCTAGTTTGTGAACCAGTTGGCCCAGTGGTTTCTCCAAGGAGAGGGCGGGCAGCATCTTTCAGAAGGCACTGTTCTAGGAGAAGAGAGAGGCAGTGCCACAGGGGGTGGACAGGGACGCATGTGAAATGAAGAGATGCGTGTTTTAGTTCGGGCGCAGCCCCTCTAACAGGGAGAGCTGCTTCCCTCTCGGTCTGGCTTCCTGATCTGGCCAGGGCGCAGCCTGCGTCAAATACCCCGAGCGTCTTCCCACCCTGCTTTCCCTTGGGGCCTACCTCATGAATCGCTCTTCGTCACCCCTGCTGACAGTGACATTGCACCACAGTGCAAGGCGGGCCCTGTGTTCCCTCACTAAGTGGCCAAGCGTTCAAAATACATCATCGTTGCTTCTAAGTTCAAGCATCAACAGGTGCTTTAGTTCACTCCCAAGTGAGTAGGAAAGGTCACCCTGTGGGAGAACCCAGAGCTCCTGAAGGTGGGGGAGGGGAGGGGGAGACACAGAAAGACATGGATGGGGGAAGGGGAGAGCCAACCAGTGGGATAGGACCGCACCCACTGAGGCGCTGGGCCCCCCACAGTGTCCAGGCAGAAGGTCAGAGAGCCAGGAAAGTCAGCAGCAGACTGAACCAGGATGGGGAGCAGGGAGCATCCGGTTCCCCTGATGTTGATGGGTTTGGGGGCCAGGCGAGGAAGGCTTGGCCTAGCAGCCTCCTTTCCCTGAGCAGATCCTCCGTCCCCCATTCCATCTTGACACAGAAGGAAGGCACATGGCAGAATGGCTCCCTGGGCTGTAAGTTCGAACCAAGACCTTCCTAGGGCCTAACTGGCTTTAGGTAAGGACCCTGTGAATCAAGATAGATGCACATTTGCTTACCCCACAGCCCCAAAGCTCTCAAAGTGCATGTGTGAGGATGTATCTGTAGGTGTCTAAACCATGAGTCCCACAACCAGTCTTCCTAATTCTAGAGATCCCGAGGTTCTTCCTTCATTTTCCTTGCTGTGATGTACAGAGATCCACCCACGTTTACATCACCCCACTCTCCTGCGTTCACGGGGTCTGCGCAGAGACCCTGGTTAATCAGAAACAGAAGCAGGTGGAAAGGAACTCTGGGCAGTGTTGTCAATAAGTGGGTAGGTGGGTGGATCGACAGACGGATACACACCTAAGTATGTGTGTGTGCGTGTGTCCCTGTGTGTGGTATTTAGAACAGAATCCCTATCATCCTAATGTGGAGCACAAGATGGAGCTTCAGCAGGTCCATAAACACCAAGAAATTATATGCAAAATCTGTGTATATAGATGTTAATTTTTTCCAGCTAGACAGTCCATGATTGTACCAAATTTTCCCAATGTACGGTGAGATTCTAAATCCCTTCTCTTTGGCCGTCTGTATTTCCTCTTTCCTCTTGGAAAATTCTGAACAAAACGTTCGCTGGGGATCAGAACGAGCATCCATACCAATGAAATGATCCAGCCTCACCAGGCCTGGCAGTGCTGCCATCCTCCTCTCTGCCCTCCACTGTGGCCTGCCACTCCCAGCTCTGCACGCTCGCTGCCCAGCTGCCCCAAGCGAGTGAGCTGCCCAGGGGTAGTCTCGGAACACACCAGCTTGTGCTCTTTTGGAGAGAACACAAGCTCCCCTTTCTACACTGGACAGCGTTCTCTGTTCAGGAGGAAACCCTGAGTAACAGTTGGTCCCTGACTCGCCTGCATCATCCTTATCTGGTCCTGGCAGTTCTCCCTCTAAGCCTTCAAACACTAATCACTTTGCTTCCGTTTCTCTGTAGAAGCTCAAGACCTGCCCAGTCTCAACCTTCCTTTCCCTCACCGTCCTGTAACTTTACACTTGACGTTACAGAAGTTTCTGCCACCCGCTGTGGCCCATCTATCCCCCTGGTCAACCTTTGTTAAAGAGACTTGCTGACCGTCTTCCTCTAAAGGAGTCCTGTTTGGCTGTTCCCACATCACTTCCACCTCACACCTGGAGTAAAGCAACGATTCCTCAAGTAACGTTTATGTCTCCGAGTCTCTTCCCCTAAGCCCTTTGTGATGCTGCTTCCCTTGAATAAATTTTTTGTTCCATCCTTAGGGTGACTTTTTAAAAATACTCTATCCAGCCCAGACATGCAGGCTTGTTTAGCAATTCTCTAATAACTGTCCTTTCTTAACTAGCCAGCTTCTTCACTCATTATTTATTCCAGAATGTTCTGGTTCCCTGATCTCACAGTCCCCCGACGTGTGATTTATAGTCTAACCTCCGTGCCTTTGTTCTGGCTGTTCTTACTTACTAAACTTCTTTTCAGAATGCTCCACACCCCCACCCCCTCTCTGGGGTGACTGACTACCCCAGTGGGCGCTCATTTATCTGTTCTCCAAAGTCATAAGCATATTATGTGTATCTCCCACCATGCAAGCACGTGACATACAATAGATATTTGATAAAGATTTCATTGTTTCAAATACAGATTTCCAAGCAGCGGAATCTCAGAGTAATAAAGGTATGTTTTGGGGAAAGCAGGTAATGGCTGGTCCTGAGTAATCACCACAAAGACACAGCTAATTCTGAGGCGACGGCTGCTCATGTAACAATATTTATACCATTTAGTCCAGCTTCCCAAGCTTACTCCTTGGCTGAACTGCAAAGCGTGACCAGCTAATGTGTGCCTGCACCTGACAGACATAAAGCATTTCCCTCCCACAGGTGACGGTGAGCACCACACCTGTATACGCCCGCCTCTCCCTGTGATTATGCCATCAGATGTGTGTGTGGTTCCATTCCAGCTGGTCCTCAGTACGGGAGAATTTTATTATCATAATTGCTGTTCCTAAAGAGTAACATAAACTGCTTTAGTAAGCAATATATACATATGTATATATATATATGTGTGTATATGTGTATGTATGATCTTTGCCTTGCTATATATTGAATTGCTGACTCTTTCTCTAGACCCAACAGTCCTTTCTTTGCCTCCCTAATTTATGCATGATTCCAAAAGAAAAATAACAGTATTCTTAATAAAATCGCATAAGGTTTAGATCATTTTTTTACTACATGCAGTAAAATTGCAAATGTGTGTGGCTTATTTGCAAATGCACACATTAATAACTGATACTTAAACAGGTTGGATTAGCAATTTTACTGATATATTTAAGAGATTTTTCCAATAATTTGCACACTAAAAATCAATTTGAATACAACATGTAAATGGGATTTAATTTTTGATATAAAATTGTAGTTATCATCCTGAACCATTAAATTTACTATTTAATATATGCTTTCCAGCTCACTTGGTTAGAATTTCATTGCACCTTATCTATATAAATTTAATTAGGCTTGATATCATCAGTATATTATAGAACTAATTAAAGATTTAGATAAGTGTCGAGGGGGCTTATTGAAAACTCCACAAAGTTCCATTCGGAAAATGAGATATTCTCCCCTCAGTTCATTGTGGGAGAACGAAACAGCAAAAGTGTTTCTTGCAGTATTCCTGAAAACTTACTTAACCGACTTCATGGACTCATCCCATTCTTCAGAGAGCTTTCTAATTGCTCTGTATCTTTGGGCAGTCCGATGGCAGTTGTAATCTTTATTTAAAGGCGCTAACACCCTCACTTCCCTCTCCTCCCACCGAGCTCCCACCAGTTCCCCGTGCACACGCGGGCGTGAGCGCCCGGAAGCACACGCAGCAGGAGTTCTGACTGAGGTCGCACAACACGGCAGAGTTGTTAGTGGCAAGTCTGTCCGTCCTCATGAGTGGAGTAACGCAGAGAAAGATCAGAGTGCCTGCCATAAACACAGTAGAAAAAGGGAAGGAAAGAAACCCTAACCCAAGAGGTAGTAGTACCTGAGCAAAACTGAGGTTCCTGCTCAGGGGCCTGCCCACTTTGAGTAAATCGTTCCATAGAAATCACTTTGATTCCCTTTGCATCTGCGTCTCTGCAGCAGAGCATAAAGCAGATTAGTTTAAAAGGCTGTGATTTCAACTAAGTGCTTTGTGTCTCATTACAGAGCACGATGAAGCTCTTTACTGCAGTGAAGCCACCACGACTTCTGATTGAATATGCACTGAAATAAAGCTGCATCCACCACATTCCCAGGGAGCTCAATGCTCCTGTCAAAAGTACTTTTTTTTTTCAGTGCAGATTGAGTGACACAGTACCTGGTATAAGAAAATGAAAATGCACGGACAGATGACAGATGCGGACCACCCATGATTGGGTGCTGTTTAATACAGAGGCACCCCGGAAGCCAGGGAGCCAGAAAAATGTCAGCCTGGAGAAGGTGCATGCTTTGGGCTTAGGAGAAGCAGATTAAAGCTCTGCTATTGATTAGCTGGGTGACCTGGGCCTGATCTCTCTCAGCCTCTTTCTGTTCCTGGAAAACAAATAAGTTACTGATTCGGCCCCTCCCCCCCGACCGCCATTGGGAGGGCCCAGTGGGCGGTTGTCAGACGTCAGGTGCTCTAGTGGAATGCATTTCTTCTTTTAGAGATGGAAACCAAGGTGCCTCGGGACTCAGTGGTCTGACGTGACCGCTAGTTGGCGGGGCCCATGCATGCATCAGAGGTGCCACTCGGCGTCTACATTGTCACACGGGACACGAAGAAGGAGCATGGGCATTTTTAAAATAACATCCTGGCTGCCCTTGGTAGCCGTGGGATTTAGTTCCCCTCAAGCAGCTGTTTCTGAAACTCACCGCGGCGTGGTTCCTGCTTACGTGGCTGGTGACACTCGCACCCCCTGTCTGAAGAAACACTTGCAGCGACGTTCTGGTCACGAACCAGTGTTTGTTTCGCCACCACACTTGGAATGTTTCTTATGGGAAACATTTGCCAGTAAAGCAGATTCTGCACAGGAGTGTGAGCCAGGAGTGAGAGGGACACCCCAGCTACCTGGTTTGGGACATCCAGGGGCCTCCAGGCACAGCAATTTCTCTTTTGGCTCGTAATTGGCATGTAACATCTCCCGGCATGACCTTCAACTTGGACATGGCTGGCTCTGAACTACAATAGGTACATTGAGGAGCACTGTGATTCGGGGGCATTGTGTGGGCAGCAGGCGAGTACCTTCCTCTGCCTGGGTATTTAGACTAAGCGTTGAGAAGGAAGCGCGGACAGAGGAGGCCACAAACGGGCCGGAGCAGTCTCTGTGCAGAGGATGGACAGAAGCGTTTCTGGCCTCTTCCTTTCTGTGTGCACACTCCCCCTAGCGGTGTGCACAGCCCTGACAGGGAAGCGCTCACCGGAAGCCGGGGGTTGGCGCAGCTGTGCTTGGTAGAGCACTGGCCTGGTCAGCTGCGGAGCACGGTCTAGGGGCCAGGTCAGCAACCGGGGTCCCGGCAGAGTGGGCCCAGCTCTACTTCTGCTCGGAACCCTACTTCTGACTCGTGGGTGACCTCAGCAAATCCCCCTGCCGTCTTCCTCTGACTTCGTTTTGGCCACATGGGAAGGATCGCCAGGCCACGCCCTGCCCACTGCTGGAGCCCCACTGGACCATGCACGAAGCACAGTGCTGGTTCGTGGGGCCATGAAAGCACCGGGAGTTTCAATGTTAACTCTGAAGGTGCCAATGTGAAAGAAATGCCCTTTCCTTTCCCTTTCTTCTGCAGTATTTGCAAAAAACCTGGTGATTCAGGTTTCCAGGCCATTTTTGTCTTTTTATTTTCCCTTTAAAGATGAGCGCATATATATGAACTGTACCTGCTGAGATCACAGGCCATTCCACCCCTCACCTGTCTCTTCAGCCTGCCTCAGCCCAGCCCTGAAGAGTCACCCTTTACCATGGGTGTAGGTCTAGAGGTCAGCCATGTAAAAGACAGGCCATTGCAAGAAGTCTCATCTTTCACTTTAACGTAAGTTAGCGTGACAGTGACACTTGGAGAGTCGTCTGCACCGCCTGATACCCAAGCGAAAACAGTGTTACTGCATTCTCGCCTGGCCTGTGCACATAGGACTATCACAAGTAGGTCTCAGTGGGTTTCAAGATGATGAGTAAACATTTTGTGTCCCCAGGCTTGGTTCTGGGTGAGAACTGCGGGCTCTTGGCCCAACTCGGAGTCTTCCCTGGGTGATCTGGGGGAGGCAGGACAGGGTGGTGTGGTGTGTAGGCAGAGTTCAGTCTGGTTGCCATGACGCAGCCTGGGCAACCCAGGTACTTACACTTTGTGAGCCTGCATTGTGAGGATGAAACCGGGTACACCTGTAAAGCACCTGGCATATAGTAAGTGTTAAATAAACACTAATGTCCCTTGATAAAAACTGTAATCAGTGAGTCTTTGTCTCAACTATGTTTCTATTACTTTGTAATCATATACATAGAATTGTTCCCAATTCTAACCTATTTTGCTAGTGGGGTTATTTATTATTAGTTGTTAGGAATTTTTCTTGAGATTAGTGTGTAGGGCTGGAGAGAGTGTGGCGGCATTTCGTGCAAGGATGCCGGGGTCACTGAAGCTGCAGACGTGCGGAGCCCTGCAGAATGGCCTCAGCACCTCTCAGGGACCGTCGGTGGTAGAGAGTGAACGGGGAAGCTGTTTGCCTGGGCACCAGTGACAGTCTTCTTGGCAAATATCACAGCAGAGTGTCGAACTGCAGCAAACGTCCTGATGGACAGATCAGTCTTGACATAGTATTCACTGTGGACGAGCATCTTCTGTACAGTCGGGGGTCTGGTTCATAACATTAGCATTTTATAAGAGCTTTATTGAGATGTAATCTACATAACATAAACATTAACCCTTTAAAGTATCTAATTCATTGGGGGGGGGTTGTACAGTCAAAAAGTTCTGCAGCCATCATCGTCACTGGTTGACTCTAGAACATTTCCACACCCCAGAAAGAAACCCGCATCCATTAGCAGTCACTCCCCGCTTCCCCTCATCCCCACCCCCACCCACTAGTGCACGTTCTCTGTGAATTTCTGGACCCATCATATATGGGGAAGCATACAGCTGGGGTTCTTTTGTGTTGAGCAACTTTTAGTAAGTGCAGTGTTTTCAAGGCTCATAAAATTAGCATTTGTCTCAGTGCTAGGGCATGAGACTGAGTTAAATATACACGTCCAGGGACCCACCTGTCATCACCTGGCCTACTGCGTGCTTTTTCACTTTCTCTTATTTTTGTTTTTCTTCTGGAGGGAGACGTTAGGAGGAGAAAAGTAATGTGTTTTATTGAAGTATACCTGTACAAATCTTAACTATGCAGCTTGATGACCGTCACCCAGATGAAAATAAGAAAAAGTGCTAGACTCCCCCCTGGAAGCCTCCTTGGGCCCTGCCTAGTCATTTCCCCCAACACAGGTAGTTCCTGGTCTGGCTTCGCTTTACGTGGCTGAGCTGGTTTCTCTGGCGCCCACACATGGCATGTGGTCTCCCATGCTCCCCGCCTGAATTCTCCAGGCCAGCTCTCATGGCCTCAGTCGCCGCATCCGCCACTGTCACCTCCCGAGGAAATGCAGCAGCACCGAAGCTCAGGAGGCCCCGGCTGTGCCCTCCCTGCCCCCTGTGCTGGGCCCACTGACCCCAGGCCTCGCACTTCCTCCCTGCCTTGGTCCCAGCTTTCCTCCCAGACAGCGGCCCCCCTCAGCACAGGCCCCTAAGGGAACCAGTTTTAGGGGCGGAAAAGCACCCCCACCCCCAGGTACACTTTGTGGCAGACGTGAACCCGGAAGGCAAGGTTCCTGCCTTCACACTCACCTGCTGGGATTGGACCCAGATCAGAGGCCCCTTCCTCTCGTGAAACCCTGTGTGCCCATTTCTTTTCAGACAGAAAGACTGTTCTTCAAGAAATTAAGGCTTCCTTTTAAATTCACTTTTTGGTCTTTCAAAAACTTGCGTTTCTGTGTGGTCCAGAGCCATAGGTTATCATTAGCATTTAAATAGAGGCATTAAAGCCTCAAAGACCTTCCTTTCATGATGTTGCCCTTTTAAGTCCAATACTTTTTTTTCTTTCTAAAAAAAGAATGCAAATGCTATATATATTTTCTCCGTCAAAGGCCCTTTTCTTTATATATAGACTTAGGAAAGCAGCATTGTTAAGCAATCTGAGTACTAGTGTTTTTATATGGAAAAGGCCAGTTTTAAAAAATTGCTACTCTGTCCCTCATTGCCCTTTTTCTCTGCTGACTCTCAGAATGTTATTTTCCTAAGGTTAATTGTATCCTAGTACATCTCATTTTCCTCAAGACACCCTCCCCAGACTTAAATCCAATGCTAAACTAAGAATTTGCCCTGGCTGGTGTGGCTCAGTGGGCTGAGCGGTGTACTACGAACCAACCGAAAGGTCAGTGGTTCAATTCCCAGTCAGGGCACATGCCTGGGTTACAGTCCAGGTCCCCAGTTGGGGGCCCATGAGAAGCAACCCATGGATATTTCTCTCCCTCCCTTCCCCCCTCTCTAAAAAATAAATAAAACCCTTTTTTAAAACAAGTTAGAAAAAACGAATTTGGTGTAAGTCGTTGCCATGTACTATGGAGTTCCCGGTAGCCTCTCCTTAACCGTAGTGGAGAATCCAAGGGTTTAATCCCGTGTCACTCACAGGACACTGTGACCGTCTTCTCAGACCCTCTGTTGTTTGCCAAACTCAGGTCAGCAAGTCTACTGTGTCTGACTGTTAGGAGATTAAACAGGACAGTGATGGTACCCCTAATTTATAATTTCATATGCAATTATACGCATCTAACGTCCTCCCTCCTTCACATTTCAACCAGCCCCGTGGAGGGGTAGCGATGGCAGGGCCCTCTGGGTAAAAGGCGCCCCTCCCTCCTGCCTTCTTCTGTTCCCACTGCCCTCCCTGCCTCATCTCAGCCCGCTGTGCGCCCACAGCAGCGGCCTGATGGAGGAAGGTGCTGGAGGTGAGATGTCGGCAGCCCGCTCTCTTTGAGGTAGATTTTGTCCAGCTGCGAGGAAACCTGAAGGTGGGTGCGGTCTGACGAGGGAGAGGCTGTGTGGTCGCCAGTCTGGCGCGTGCTGGCTCCTCCAACTGTGCGCCCCCGCCCATGCAGGGGGTGGGGTGTTTCCCGACCTCGTGGGCTGTCCTGCCTGACTCGTCTCCAAACCTGCTCTCCTCTGCCTCCTCCGCCTCAACCACAGAATGCATCCCCAGACGCCAGGGTGGGAACTGAACCTAGGCTGTCCTCATGCAGCGGACAATCCGAAAAATAAGAACGGTGTACTTGGTTTGAGTTTCTCATAGAAGAAAGCATGTACCTTTAGTTCTGAGATGATTTCTCTGCCACTTGAGGAATGTTAAAATATCTTCTTTCTGTGAAAATGGTGTTAATTGATGGTGTCTTGTCCAACAACCGAGGCAAATACCAGGCTGCCATCTCTAAGGCATTCTCCCCTGCCCTCCCCTCTTCCACCTGCCCGTGGGAGTCCAGACCAGAGCATGACAGCGCGGCCCCTGTGATCTGGCCCCAGCTTACCTCGCCAACCTCAGTCCCTCCCTGCCCCACATACCCCTTGCGGTCCGGTGAGAAATAAACCTTCTGCAACTCCCCCCAGTACCATATTCCTCCTACTTGCCCACACACTTCACACAGTCCATGTGCTCGTCAAGCACTTTCGCTCTCTCATGTCTGCCCCATCAGTCCTGTCTCCTCCACGCAGCCTTCCACGACAGCTCTAAGAAGGATTCAGCCCCTCCCGTTGGTGGTCTGAGAGTCTCATTTGTACCTTTATTAAGCCGCTGTCACCTAACTGTAATTACGTGGCTACTGTCACACCAGATTCTGCACCTCCAGAGAGCAAGGACTGTGTTTTACTCCCTTCTGTTACCCACATAACCTGCTGTATACTACCTGGTGCATAATTGATGCTTAAATATTTATTGAGCAAATAAACAAATAGAAAAAGAATTTTGAAAGGTACTAGGTAAGCGCCGAGGATGCTGCAGAGAGGCATAAGCCATAGCTGTTGTCGTCAAGAAGCCTGCGTCCCAGGAGAAGTTAATAAATATATATTATGGCCCATCCATGCGGTTGAACCCTCTGCGGCCATTAAGAATAGGGCGGGTCGATACGTGCTGAAATGGAACCATCTCCAAGACGTATTGTTAAGTGGGAACAGCGAAGTGCAGCAGAGCGTGTAAACACCATTTCTCTCTAAGCATTGTGTGTATACACACTCAGTCACGCACACAAGCATGCTCGTGTAGGTATAAGGAGAGAGAGAGAGAGACTTTGCACTATGTGCTTTTTATACCCTTTGTCTATGTGTTTGTTTTGTTGTCGCTTATTTAACAAACAGTCGTGTGTTATGTGCCGGGCACTGGTCGAAGCACTTTACAGCCATCAACTCATTCAGTCCTCTTAACAACCGGATGAGTTGTTGGTGCGATCAGTATCCTTATTTTTTGAGGAAACTGAGGCCCCGGAAGGTTAATTAACTTTTCCAAGTTTGCATAGGTAATAAATAAATACCCCAATACCTTTTTGTATCATATCACTAGGTGAAAAAAAAATTTTATGAAGCAGACACTACTCTGAATGGTACATGGTAAATGGGCAACCCATGCCATAACAGAAAGAAGAAATTGCTCAGATAGCATCACAGAGGACAGAGGATCTCAGCAATCCTGAGGTTTGTTAGGCATCGGATACTCAGACGCAGAGCCAGAAAGCCCTGGGTGTGTTCCAGAACGGCAAGTAGCTAAGTTGGGCTTAAATAGGTTGATGCAGGCGGAAAGTGGGAGAAAAAGTCAAATAGGGGCCAAATCTCTCAAAGGCCTTGGATATCAGAGTTTGGACTGAATCCCGTTAGCACCAGTGGACACACAAGTTGTTGTTGTTGTTGTAGCTGCTGTTGTAGCTGCTGTTCAGCCCGAGGTGAGTCTGGGAGGAGTTAGTGATGGTGAGAGACTGCAGCAGAAGACTATTGTGACGGCCTGGTAAGAAGTAATTAAGATCTGCGATAATTGGAAAGGAGAAATGACTATAAAAGATGTTATCATGATAGACCTGGCATTCATCGCCAAAAAAAAATGGAAGAGCAGAAATTCAGAAGTGATGCAGACCTTTTGAGGTTTTGGAAACCACACTTCTGCCGAGTGGAATTTGGAAGTCAGGGAGGCTAGCTGCTGGACTGAGGACATCTGGTAGAAATGTCTGCAAGGCAGAGCAGACGAAGCTCCGATCCCTGAAGAGACCAGGTCGTGAGAGAGAACGAGAGAACACCCGTGAACAGACAAGACTGTGGGAGCAGAGAAGGAGCGGGGGCAGCGCCTGGCTGGGGACGCCGGCAGCGGGCAGGCAGCGTGGGAACCCGTGGGAACCTCAAAGGGACCGAGGGAGCGGGGGGAGGGATGGAAATAGCAGGGCTCAAAGACAGTTGAGTTTTGGATGGAAAACTGCCAAGGGGAAGAGTACTAAGCAAAGGCCATTGTGTTTGTGCACTAGGGTGTCATTGGTGACCTTTCTAAATACAGTTGCAGATAAGTGGAGGCTTTAGAAGGACAGACCGTGAATACAAATGATTTTTTTCCAGAAATTTAACAATGAAAGCAGAGGAGAAACGATGAGAAGGGAGTAGATACAGGGTCGCAAAGGGCTTGGGGTTTGTTGTTTGGCTTCGTTTGGTTTTCAAAATACGAGCGAAGTAAGGGTGTTTGAAGGCAGAAATGAAAGAAGCCGTGAACGGGCTAGACGCCAGATACAAGAGTTCAAACCAAACCCCAGCAGGGCCCTACAGGCACTGGGAGAGAGCGGGATCGAGGGCGTAGGGTTAACCTTAGAAAAAGAAAGAAGAGAGGAGAAACCCCTCTTTGGAGTGGAGAGGGGAGGTTTAATAAAACGCCACTGCTACCTCGTACAGTGGTGCTGAAGGAAGAAACAATACACAGGTGGCCAGCAAGTACAGTAAAAGTTAGTTCTTGCTTTTACCATTGTTACACGGCAAGTGCCTTACCACATCATTCGGTTTCACAAACCTAACCTGTGATATGTAGTGTTATTTAGCTCATTGGGTAAATGCAGAAACTGAGGTCCAGGCAGGCCAAGAAATATCCAGGAATTCATGTCTGTTTCCACCTGAGAAAGAAAGAAAAGTGGGGGTGGGGGTGGAGGGAGTGCAGGGATCTCCTACCTGCACGGCCTCCCTTGCCATTTGCAAGCAGTCATCCCAGAGTCAGAGTCGGAGTTGCATGGGAATGCCCCTTTGCCTTTACAAGGAGCACCTATTTCATTCATGGCTCCTCCCCTTCCGGTGTCAAAGAATCAGACCATGTTTTACATTGTGCTCAGTCACTTAACGGGATTTACTGACTGTTGGCTCTCTCCTGCATTCACTCCTTTTGATTTCTACACCACCACCAGGTGCCCTGTGCTGAGGCTGAAGGGTAACAAGAACGATACCCAATGCAACCCTGCTCTCACTGAGCCGGTATTCCAGGGAGGGCCAGGGCAGACACTTACTTATGGAATAAGCGCTTGTACAACATTTATTCCATTCCAGCCACTTTGCTTCATCATGTCAACCTGTGACAGCCCCATGGTGCTACTTTCTTTCTCAAATGAAGAACGTAAGGCAGAGAGAGATTAATAAAGAGCCCGTGATCATACAGTCAGAGGCAGAACTGGGATTCAAACCCAGGCCCCTGGCTCCTGGCTCCATGCTCCCAACCACTGTGTTATGCGGTGTTTCTACCTTTATACATAAAGCTATACGGTACACATTACAAACGTTTTTGGTAATACATATTTTTAGATGGAGGTGGGTGCTAAAAACCAAAGCAAAGCTCCGAGAAAGGACAGAGCTTAATGCGGACAGGGCAGGTGTCATTTCAGATGCGGTGGTCAGGGAAAAGCTTGCTTCCTGAGAAGCAGACATTTGAGCAAACACTGGGCTGAACCTCCTTTAAGCTTTTTCCCTCCCACCTTCTGTCCCTTTAATCCCATTTGATGCTTTTTTTCTGATTTCTTTTCAATTGGCTTGCGGTAGAAAGCAACCCAGGCCTCTGAAGTACAGCAAAGACATGATCATCACCTCCTTGACCTGTGGCTGGCACTTTCTTTCCCAGGAATGAGACGAGGCCGGGGTTCCGTGCCGTTGGCCCCCCACGTACGCCTCTGCGATCGCCTCCACCATTCCTCTTCAGGGGGTTCTCCCAGCTATGGGGTACAGGCTGCTAGAATTTCTTCCAGACAGATGCCCTTGGATTTTTGCAAGATGAATCTCATTTTGTCATTTGCAGCCCAAAGTTCTAAATCCTCTGGGTCCTTTACCGTAGTTCTTTTCCTTTGTCGCTGTTCATGGCCCTTCTCCATTTAGTAACGTTGCCCTTTCCACCGCTCCATGTGATCTTGCACATTAATGAAGGTATTAAGTCGGATCAGTTACAAGCCAGTGTCCTGAGCATTCGCTGGCTGCTTTCTCTTCAGAATTTGTTGGTTTGCCTTTATCATTACCCTTTGTTTTTTTCAGCCTGTGTCCTATCGGAATAGCCATTCAGAATAAATTTGTTTTGCTGGTAACATTTTTTAGAGGCACTGTATAAAATGGTTCACTGACATCCAAGTATATATTATTCACAGTGGTCTTTTCATCTACCGAATTCACATTGCTGTCCAAAGGTATCCATCACGTTTGTCAGAGTATTGGGCTCTTTAATTAAACCCTGCTGGATACTGTACATATTTCTATTAGCTCCTTCTGATTTAGTCTATTATTTTTCTAATTGACATCCTGAGTCACATGTCCTTGAATCTCAGGTGGCTCATTTGGTAGCTTTGGTTTATTTAGGTTTTCTCTCTTTCATAAATAACCTCAGGGTTTAGTAAATATACAGAGTGTTTGCCTTTGGGACCTACTGATTTGCATATGCTCACACTTTTCAAATAATCTGCTGATTTTCTGGTTTCACTGCCAAAACCATCTCCCTTTCCGGCCCTTCAGTCCTAAAAGATCTGGTCTTTTATCTCAGCAAAGCAGAGAAATCTCTTACCACAATACAAAGAAGGGTAGTAGGCTTTCTAACTAGGGCCAGGAGGCCAAGAGTCAGGGTGCAACCAAGACTGAATAGCAGTCCTGGCATCCCAACACCACTAGCAGCGATAAGGGCTTGCAGTGAACTATGCATTCAGCCTCACCCAGCCCGTGGCTGAACACATTTGTGGGCTAGCTGGCCAGGGGCAGAGTCAGCCGCTCAAGAATAGAACCAGCTGGCACCTGCAGAACCAGTCCATTACCTTGGCCTGCTTGGCATAATGCTCTGGTGGCCAGCTTTTCCCATCAAAGCCATGAAGCCCAGGCTTGTCCACACTGACCTTCCACCCACACACCAGTGGAGAGGGTACCCCACATTGTAAATACGGAAACCAGCACCGGTGACCCCTCCGTTCCTCCATCACTAGCTCTGCCACTTGGAGCAGGAACCTCGGGTCCTGTTCCTTATCTAGGGCCCTGTGACTCTGGCAGGAGTATGGGTAGGCAGGCCGGCCGGCAAGGCCCAGATTTATCTTACTTTACAGTTGATCTCAGCCAAAAGGCCAGGAAGCGGTGAGATTTATCTTACTTTAAGTGAAAGCATTTGCCCAGTGCCTTTGATGCCTTTGATCTGGGCCTGGATTGGATTTTTTTTTTTTAAGTGTAGATAAAAGATGCTTCTTGCAGCAAGGACTATCTATGTTATATTAACATTTAAAATGTTACTGGAGTTTCCCAAGTATTAGTAACAATAACACTAGGTTGCCCTTTGAAGAAATTGTTGGCATTATTTACTGAAAAGTTGCAAATTCCATTTCCTTACTTAAAACCAGCAAAACCGTAGAGTCCCTGAGTCATTGTTACTCAGCGCACCTCCACAGTGGTTCCCCAGACTGCTACTCTGAGCCGTGCAGAGAGCAGCGGGTGACACCCAGTCAGGGCCTCGTGCTGATCGGTAAGCAACACGCAGCTTCGAGGCCGTCACAGTGCACAGTACTAGGTGCTTTTATCAATCTGCGCCATTAGATAATTTATTTTTTTAATGGAAAAGACTCCCTAAAGTGATACTCAATAATTTATTTTCATGGAAAAGACTCTCTAAAGTGATATTCAGCACAGCATAGCTCTCCTTAACCTAGACTCGCCTTTTGACGATCAAGGGGCGTTCACGGGAGTCTGAGACAAACACGATTATGGAAGCAAAATGAAGGGCCTCAATAAAAAATCACAGAACGAGAGGGTAATTCTATTCACTCTTTCATATTTCATTATTTGATAACATCAGAAGATGAATCCATCAGAACTGCTCTGGCAAGTGCAAACAGAAGTGCGTGCCTGATCAATATTTATTAAAGCCTTCAGAATGGGGGGAAGGAGTCGGGCAGACTTCTTAACGGGCTGAATAATTATTCCTACAATTGGGGTTTGACCACAGGCGGTGCCCAGACCAAAGAGACACAGTTTTAATTGTGCTGAATTTAAAATGCAGATCTTGCTCTATCCCTGCTGTAAGAAAACTTAATTTGAAAAATTATCTGATGGAGCGGAGAGTGACATACGAGTCCTCACATTTTCGAGAAGGACATTTCAGCCGAGCGCTTTATAAATGTAGGGTGCGTTCCGAAGATGGGGAGCAACGTTTGCAGCCAAGGGAACAAAGATACTTTTTGCCCCTTTTCAGCAATGGTAACTGAGCAAGGGAGAGGTCACCCTCTTAAAAGGGACAGGTCTTAGAGCAGTTCCTTGGTGTTGAGTGCTTGTGTTTTGTTTTTTGCTTTGTTTTTGTTTTTTAAGGGAAATATAAGAAGGCTGTGGCTGCTGTTGTCAGAAATACGGGGCTGCACTCCTGAGAGGGATGAGAACGGTCGGCTTCAACTGTTCACATCTTCCCAGGAAGCAGGGGGGTTATCAGAACAAGGCCAGCAGGCAACTGCCACTTACAAATAGTGCCCGAATGAAGGCCCGTGGTGTGCGCGTATGGGCCACTTTACGTAAAGGAAATAGGGGCAAACGGCCCAGGGAGGAAGCTCACGCAAGCCTCACAGCGCACTCCCGGACTCTGTGACCTCTTGAGTGGTTGCCACCAGCTGAGGGAATTTCTGCCCCGAACTTTCTAAAGATCGTACTTGACTCTTCTTCTGGAGCTTCCTGGTCGGAACAAAAACCTGCACAGTCCGTTGTCAGGGGTGTTAAAAACCATCCCAATACGGACTGTAAATCTAACTCTGCTCCTGAGTCTCTAAAAATTATTAGCTTTTCTCTACCCTAGTTTTCTCATTCCTAAAATGAAAATAACTTCAACGATTTCAAATGAGAATTTTCAGTCGCTCCCGTGATAAACTCTAAGCTCTTTGAAGGGGAAGACAAATGAGAACAATTACATTATATGTTTTAATGAACTAATTCATTCTTCTGACACACAGGATTACCACCCAGTTTGTTATTGGTCTGGAAAGCACACCGAGCTGAGTGTACACCTGCTCAGAACCATTTTAAGTCAAGTCACTGTCGCATCTCGCAGTGATGGCTCGGGCAAAATCAGCACCAGCCGATTCTGGCGGGAGTCCGTGATTTTAAAGGACCGGGTAGAGGAGGCCGTAAAGGTTTTTCAATCCAAAACCCAGCGCGTAAGCGGCATCTGCTGTAACTTGTGTCTCACCCGGGAGGCAGGGGTTCAAAGAGCCGACAGCATTTGCCCAAGGTCACACAGCTGGTTGAGGGGAGGGGTAGGAAAGACAACTGGAGTCTGAGTTTAGTTGGTCTCTTGAGTATTTATTTCCTTCTCTAAGTCTTGCCGCTCTAACTACCTCTCAGTTATTTATGGGATGATTATCTGGTGTGTAGATTATTCAGTCCTTTCTTTCCTCTCTTTCCATTTACCCGCTTACTAGCATATGTACTATTGAGTGAGCAAGAAAACAGGAGTTGAGTGTTTTATCTGACAATTTAGTGACCCATCTGCTACTGGCTTTTATTTAAGAGCTCCGAATACTACGGCTGTTGGCTAAGAGGAGTGTGGGGAGCTACGTAAGGTTAATGCTAAGCTATATTCAGGTAAATTTTTCTTCCTTTGAAACTTACATTTAAGAAGTCAGCTTCAGAGCCTAATTCTCTTGTTGATATTAATACTATCTTTATCTCAGGAAGGGCTAGATGAGAAAGTCTTTACAATGAAATTACTTAATTATCTCCCTTCCTCGAGGAAGTAATGAATCAGAAGGGCAGCCAGTTTTTGGAAAGAAAGGTCACCTTGTCCATTACTAGCTTGGAGGAGCAAAAAGGGAGAAATAAGGAAAGGCGACAGAATGAGTGAGAAAGCCAAAAAGCTTTCCTGGAACTCCTGAGCGCCGAACCTACGGCATGACTTACTTATTCGGCTAAGAGCGCTGAATTCCCAGACCAAACCCACTGCTGCTCCAATGTAACTGCAAAGGGCATCCATGAGTTTTGAATTGCCACAACACCAGCTGGTTTCATTACAGTGGAAGGCAGAGAGAGTTGAGTCAGTATGTGAACTTTATTAAATTCGTATTTCCTAGATCATAACTAAAAACGAGTTAGCTATACAAGTATTCTTTGAAATTAGCACTTTTGCTTTGCACAGTTTTAGATATTTCTGTATTCTCGGGGCTTTGGCGTGAGTCCAGGGCTCAGAGTCGCTCCTGTTGAGGCCCGAGACCAGTCACTCACATCCTCTGAAGCTCGGCGGGCCCATCTGGCTCACGGATGACTACAGCGGCGGCACCGAAGGGTCCCTTACATTAGTGCTGCTCAGAGGGCGATGCTGTTCGTGTGGACGTGTGCCCAAGGGTGAGAGGAGCGCAGAGGAGACCGCCTCTCGCAAAGTGCCCGCCCGGCGGGGTGGCCTGGCGTTGGGTTCCAGAGTAGGCTCTCTGGCCACGTGTAGCAGTCAGCCCGTTGACATTAGGGGCGAAGGAGAGACCGGCTCCGCAGGTCATGCACCAGAACGGGTCTAACCTGAGGGCGTGTTCACCGGTCTCACCCTGCAGCCGAGTCAGACTGCGAAACGGGTGCCTGGGGGGCCGTGCCTGGGGGGCCGTCCGCGGCTGCTGTGGCAATTGCCTGATGATGAAGATCAGGCTTCGCTGTCCCGAGGCCTCCATAAGTGCCGATCAATTATTTATCCCAGTTGGGGTACGTGATCCCATGTCAGCGTGCCAGTGTTTGTCACAGAAGCTCATGTAATGGTCTAGTTTGGGGCGCTGGCCCTCTTTTCCGTGGGGCCCCTTGCACGGCCTTCCTTCACCTCCAAGCATCCCAGCCGCTGTCCTGGTTGAGTGTAGCCTTTGCAGCTGGGAACTGTTCCAAAAGATGAATGAGTTTCATTGTCTTTAAATATTTATGTTTCTTTATGATCTAATGTGTCTTCGTGGTTATGGGGATTTTTTACCCCTAACTGTAGAGAACGCGCCATCCGTTAGCTACCAGTTTCGTTTAGTAACTCAGCCTTGCGATCCTGGGGCCTTGCTCATCCAGGCTCATGAGGACGCTCTGGTCTCTCCGTCCCTCCAAGTGTCATCCTGGGATTTGGGACGGTCTGTGTTGCACAGAGGACATGGAAGCATTATGGACTTAAATGGCATGCCTCTGTCCCTTATCACACTGGAGGACTCAGGACTGGAAATCCAGCCATCTCATCTCTCTTTTGTCGTTTGTGCCCAGCGGGGACCAGCGGTCTCTGAGAAAACTAACTGTTTA
Source organism: Tonatia bakeri (assembly GCA_004024845.1). Lineage (NCBI taxonomy): Eukaryota > Metazoa > Chordata > Mammalia > Chiroptera > Phyllostomidae > Tonatia > Tonatia bakeri. The sequence continues at coordinate 1,712 of PVIA01001366.1, read as the reverse complement.
CCCCTGGAAACAAGTCATCCGATTTTTTCGAGAGAAATCCTATTTAATCTGATCTGATGGGTTCAATGCTACTTCTTAAGATAAATGATGAAAATATCAGCATCATAATACACAGAAACCCCATTCTTTTGGTTTAATCTGATTGAAAAGCATTATAGCCCACTTATAGCTTCTGTCTCCTTCCCTAATGCTTTTAGGTCCTTGGTTCAAGGAGGTAGGAATGGCTCTGCATCCTTTCCCATGCCCCGCAGACCCCATCCGGCTCAGATTCCTGGTTGCGTCAGACCCTCCGGGAGTGAGAGGATCGGGGCGGGGCCTCAGGGCCTTGTGCTGTTCCGAAGCTCCCTGGGGCTCTGTGGTCTGAGGACCTCCAGTCCAGAACCGGAACCACAGCTCTCAGGCCCCTCCTGGCTTTGAAAGAACCACAAGCCCCAAGCTCTCTCATTCCATTTGGTGAATCTAGATGTAAACACGTGTCCTTCTTGAGCATTTTTTAAAATGGGTGCTTAGTTCTGCAAACGGATGGTCTCTGGTCACCTGTGCACCGAAGGGAACTAGAATTAGCTAAGGCAGGGCCTCGTCAGTCAAAACAGGGGACACCACGGGTGCCAGAGGGCACGTGAAGCCATTGGGTCGATGTGATGCCTCCTCCTTCAGCATCAGGCTTTGTTTTATTTTTTCTTAATAGTGGGATTTTGTAATCACAGCGGATCTGCTGTGGAGTAGGAGTCGTTCGCATGGGTTTTATGCTTAATGCAAAGCTTCAGAAAGGTTCCTGACTGCAACTGAGATTGGGTCCCAGGCCTCCGGAGGTCCAAGGTCACACATCTCTATCAGACGTACCTCCATCTGCATTGGAGGTTACCTCTGTAACCTCCGAAGGATGGTTAATGACTCCGAAGGATGTGGCTCCACGGGTTGGACCAAACCTGCGTTTGACACCCCCAGAGTCGGCCCCACTAGGACCCCGTGCCAGGGTGCAGGCCAAGTTGCTGCCCGGAGTCACTCACATGCCTGCAGAGTTAGGGCACTCCCTCCATTGCTGCCACGCTTCCTGAATACTCACACGACAGAATTATTTCTCCTGCCTAAAAGATAACTAGAGTGTGTTACTTAGAAAAGGAGGCTAAGCAGAGCGGGAAGAGGAAAGAGCCGTGTGGAAAGACACCAGTGCTCTGACGGACTGGCCGCAGTCCCACTGTTCCCTGGGGGTGGCTGAGCTCTGCCCCAGGACATTCTGTTTTTCAGGATGTTCCTGATGAAGAATAAACAAGCCCAAGGCCCAAGGCCTGCAGGACAAGATTCCTGGAAGACCCGCAAGGCTCCTTGACCCCCTTTCTGCCCCGGGCCCACTGCCTTGTCATGTCCCCTCTATCCTGGCAAAGTGGTCCCCTCCCAGACACTCTGCATACCTCCGTCACATTAGTTAGTCTTCCAGAAGAGCAACTCGCAATGGCACCTCTGCTCCCCACAGAACCTCAGGAAGTGGGGAGACAGGGCCTTTATTGACCTAACTCGGCCTCGGCGTCTTCAGTGACGGAACTAGCCTGCCGTCCCACTCTCTACCTTTTTTCACTTCACTGCCTTCCCCGTGTTGGAGCCAGAAACAGGATGCGTTTTTAAGGAACAATGAACAAAGAAAACTCAGTTTACCAGGGCAGAAACTAATGTTGAGAGCAAAAAGCATTTTGAGGGTCAAAGGGCTAAGGGGA